>JARYGA010006372.1:0-87776 GCA_030545235.1 Helianthus tuberosus
TTCACACCCATATAAATATTCAGCCTATAACTACTCAAGAGCAAACATACGACATTGCACATAACACTTTCATTGACATATAACTCGTTAGGTCATTATCAGATAACATAACCGACATTTAGACATGCAAATCACTACTTATATTGTTTCAGCTTAAACATCCAAATCTGGACTGTTTTCGGGTATTTTAATAAAATAGTTAACTTATTCCAAAAATTCCCAAAATTTTACAGAATGTTCTAACAATCCAAATATTAATGTGTAAAAATCTCGGGATCCAATTCATTACCAATTATTTTATAAAAATCATTTACCGGGCTGCAATCAGATTCGTTACTTTCTGACTGCAGTCCACGGAAAAATTCATTTAAAATTCATCGTAAGTCCGATTGACGAAATTCTAGTTGGAGAATTACAACGACATCAGTGGACATTTACAGTACAAATTTCACAGCAAAAATCCAATTACGCAGCAAGTTATGACCCAAAACATATGACCCATTTACTGCAGATTTTCACAGCTTCAGTGTTTGTTCGTAAATAGTTCGTTAAACATATCAAACAGTGTCGAAAAATTATGATTTCAGTGCCATATGATTCGTATTTCAAAATAACACGTAATAGACTTAAGAAAATCTAGATTTCGTTAAATTATGACCCCGTTACAGCCAACTGAAGTTGGTTGTAACTTCCTGGACAGAAGTTGTTTTCGTTCCCCGAACCCGCAACCAATTAACTAACGCATCCAAAGACCCATAATTTTTATTTACAGCAGGTTATGTGTCATTTATATCATATTTACTATACAATATCATCAAGGATCATCAAGCATGTCAACCCTAAACAAAGCTATACGTGCACCATACATAAATAAACCATAATACGAGTCCTCATATACGTTTATCATGATTTCTAGTCTACCAACTAATATCATAACATCAAGTTCATCAATGAAAATCGCCATTGCAGCCATGTATTCACAGAACTTAAAAGAATTAAAGCATGTAACACTAACCGTAAGAATAGAGCGATGCGAGAGAGAGAGAGAGCTAGCACGAGGGAGAGAGTTGCGACCGGGTGGGGGTTTCTTCTTGCTGCCGTAGGTTGTGAGGGTGATCCTAGGGTTTTGTCTTTTGGGAGGTTATACAAAACACATGCATACTTAGTTAAAAAGACATGGGCGGTTGGGGTTTTCTTGGGTTGGGTCGATGCTCACAATTGAAACAAGGGAAAAACTGGGCTGCTTGGTTTATGGTGGGCCGAACACAACTAAAGCAAGCAACAATTATATTGGTTGCTGCCAACGTTCACGCATGGAAGCAAATAAAGAAAAAAGGAAAGCATGTGCAGCCATTTCATCTTCTTATTACTATTATACCTATATATAATTTTTTTAAACAATTAACCACCTCAACCTATCCATGCATACATACATATTGTTGGGAATTTGCTAGAGTTTAGGCTTTGAGCATGGGAACAAAAAGAATGACAGTATCGATTAGTTGTTTATCTAACTTTATTTTAGATATGTATATATATATATATATACGCAGTTTTTTTAGAACAACTAACATAAGTTGTCAACAAATATCAATTGTCAACTAATATAAATTGTATAATATTAATGCTATGGTTCGGGCCTCAAAACTTCGAGTTATGCGGGTTAAGCCACAGTTCAAACGGTTTGGGTTGGTATAACCCGATATGGATTTAGCTTCAAGTATTCGTTTGTATAAATTAATTTAGATATGTACAATTTATTCGTCACGCAAATTCATGTATTTATAAAAGTAAGATAATTATAACGACGCTAACCTCGAAAGCACAGGTTGTCACAAATGAGGTAAGAGGTTGGGCGGTCTTTGAAAAGTCCTTGATAAACCTGCGATAGTACCCAGCGAGTCCAAGAAATTGTCACACCTCCGAAGGAGTCTTTGGTGCCGCCTAATTTCTAATAACATCAATATTAGCAGGATCCACGTGTATCCCTGATTCATTCACAATGTGGCAAAGGAAGTGTACCTCTCGAATCCAGAAGTCACACTTGGAAAACTTCGCGTATAGTTGCTCCTTCCTCAGGAGTTCCAAAATAAGACGCAGGTGCTACTCGTGATCTTCCTTGCTCTTTGAATAGATTAGAATGTCGTCGATAAATGCAATAACGAAGTCGTCAAGATACGGTTTGCATACTCGGTTCATGAGATCCATGAAGACCGCTGGCGCGTTCGTCAACCCAAACGGCATAACTAAAAATTCATAATGCCCATAACGCGTTCGAAAAGCCGTTTTAGGAACATCCTCCTCTCGGACTCTCATCTGATGATAGCCCAATCTTAAGTCGATCTTCAAATAAAAACTTGACCCTTGCAACTGGTCAAACAAGTCATCGATACTTGGCAATGGATAACGATTCTTAACTGTAACCTTGTTGAGTTCCCGATTATCAATACACATGCGAAAGGACCCGTCTTTCTTCTTTACGAACAGAACTGGGGCTCCCCAAGGCAAATAACTGGGTCGAATAAAGCCCCTATCCAGTAACTCTTGCAATTGATTAGACAACTCCTGCAACTCTCCAAGTGCTAAACGGTATGGAGCACGAGCTATCGGGGCTGCTCCGGGTGCATGATCAGTCTGAAATTCCACTTGGCGGTGAGGAGGTAAACCAGGTAGTTCCTCAGGAAATACATCAGGAAATTCACGAACAACTGGCAGGTCTTCAATCTTTCTTCCTTCTGACGGAGTATCAGTAACAAGTGTTAGAATTGCAGGATACCCCTTTCGTAGACACTTCTGCGCTTGCATAGCTGAGATAATACCAACCATCGTCCCACTACGATGTCCTTGAACCGATAATGACTCTCCACTGGGGAGAGGAATACGTACAACCTTCTCCTTACACAGAATCTCAGCTTGGTGTTTAGACAGCCAGTCCATACCAACCACTATATCAAAACTACTGAGGATAATAGGAAGGAGGTCAATATCAAACACTTGACCCACAAGATCTAGTTTACACCCAAATAGGACATGCGAAGCTTCAATCGTTTTGCCATCAGCTAATTCTACCATATGCTTAACTTCTAAAGGTGTTGGGGTTAACCCTAATCGCTGACTAAACTCTAGGGACACATAACTCCAATCGGCACCGGAATCAAATAATACAGAAGCAAAAAGATCGTTCACAGAAAACGTACCAGTCACGACATTGTCGTCGTTCCTAGCATCACCAGCACCAATTGTGAATACCCTTCCACGAGCGCCATTGCCCCCATTGTTGCCGTTATTGTTGTTGTTCCCAGCATTGTTGTTGTTGTTCTGGCGGTTGTTGTCGTTAACATTCTAATTCAACTTAGGGCAATCCCGCTTAATGTGGCCCTCATCCCCACACTGGAAACACCCCTTCTTAAAGCTCTAGTTCTGATAGGGTTGTTGCCTTTGCTGTCGCTGATGCTGCTGATTTTGCTGCTGCTGCTTTGGTTGCGGGGCTCTACAGTCTTTGGCCTCATGGCCCACCTTTTCGCACCTACGGCAAGCCCGGACACACTGTCCATAATGATGATAACCACACTTGTTGCACTGTGGCTTCTTTCCAACGTAGGAGCCTTGATTCTGATTGCTGCCCTGGCCTTGGTTAACTGTAACAACCCTAAAGAAACCGACACCCTTGAATATTTTCTGACACCCTAATATATTTTAAAATACCCTTATATGTCTTTAAATACACCCCGTATGTGAAAACTGAGCCCGAAATACGTTATAACATTTAAAATAAATAAAAAACTAGAAAAATTAAGTTTAGGCGGGCCGCGTAAAGGGTCATTAACCCTTACGCGGGCCGCGACAACTTAAAGGTTCAGCGATCTCCGGTGTTGACACGTGTCATGCAACATGTTGAACCTAGTCATGACCCGGATCAGCTACGCCTAGACCCCTACGCCACGCGGGCCGCGTAAGCCCTTGCTTACCTTTATGCGGGCCGCGAGAAGACCAGATATCAGCACTATAAATAGAACGCATCGGATTTCATTTCAATTCGTTCACTTTCTTTCTGTATCTCGACTTTCTGAAGGTATAGGCATAATATTCGAGTAGTATACCCCCTAATTAGCAAGGTTCTGCTCCGTTGTAAGTATTATAACCCCAGTTTTGTATTAGATACGCTGCCCGATTGATTTAGGATTCCATTACAACTGTCGTGGTTCTGCCCGACGTAGTTGTTGGAATACTATCTCGGGGAGGGTATCATTAATATAATCAAAGGGTTATTGTACTAACCTATGTACATTTGTGAAAATTATATATTAATCTCAGGAAACCCTTACGCGAAGTCTAAGATTGCAATGTGAGTTTATCCGCTTTTTGTTAACCTTTTCGTGAACTGTTTTACAAAACCTTAAATGCTTAACAATATGATTAAGCAGTGATTGAGTCATTGTAGTTCTTCGATTACTGCCGATATGTTGGGGTTTTGTATACAAAATGTGGAACACGTTACCATTGGACGACGAGTTAGCCAATGTGTAATATGACCCACCAGCCAGGATTGACAGTACTGAATGAGTAATTGTATAGAAATAAACAATGTGATCGCTCTCCATAATGTGTTAATTGATAAAATGATTCTTGATTAAACTGGGATTCACTCACCAGTATTTCCCACTGACAAATGTTTTTAAAACGTGTTTCAGGTAACACAATGTGACCGCCAATTAGTAAAAAGCCAGCTGAAGAGCACTGAAGGCTTGGGAAAAATGTGGCTATAAAAGTTATCTAAAAGACGATATTTTAAATTCAATAAAATAGGATTTATTCCTATAAACATGTTGTAATAAGAAACTTGGGTTTTACCCATGTGATTATTAATATCAAATATGGTGGTTTTACTCTGATAAACATTTCCTAACTACGGTCCTGATGTAATTTCCGCTGCCAAAATTAACAGACTGATACCACCGAAATTCTGAGTTCGCGTCCGCCCGTTCCAGGGACAGATAAGGGATCGAGGGTTGCGACAGAAGGTGGTATCAGAGCCTAGCCACTGGTCTAAGCCAAAGAAGTGTTCTGCTGATACTTAAATTTTAAATTTTGTGTTAGGAAATAATTTATGTGATTATGTGTTTTGTGTTATTTGACTATTTGTTAGTTTACAGTATGAGTGATCAAGGACCCTCAGATATGTGTCGTCAGTTGTCTGATTCACCTAGGAGTGAAGGTACCTCTTCACAGCCTACCCTTTCTGGGTATTCTGCTGACCAGGAAGAAGGGATGTTTGCCTTTAAAGCTTAGTCAGAAGATCCATTCCCTTATAAAAAGAGAGGATGGTTTAGTAAAGAAGCATTTGCACGTAGGAAAAGAATGCAAAAGTTGCAACAACAAAGAGTTCTAGCAGCTGCTAAGCGAGAGTCAGATGCCCATACACAAGATATGCTTAATAGAAGCCTAGTTAATTTCCATATCCTAGCTACAACTGCTGCTGACCCAAGTCTGGAACAACTAGTAGCCCCACAACCCTTACCTTTAATTCCCACTCAACCAATGGAGGTGGAAATGCATGATTTTAACCCTGAGGAGATACCTAGGATACCAGCCCCTAATCCCTTAGATCCAAATTATGATCCTTGGTTTGATGATCTTAGGGATTATGTGCCCCGCTATCACTTGAACGAAGAAACCTTGCCGAATTTAGCAGCATATCCAGGTCTGGATCCTCTAGATCCCTATTTTGACAACGATGAATACATTAGGGAAATTTTGGAAAATCCATACCCTCAGGAGAATCCAGTACCCTAGTACCCAGAGCCAATACCAGTACCTGCACCCCCAATGAGTGCAGAGAATTTGCAAGAACTCCGAAATTTTGGAGAAGAAATCATAGAAAGTAGTGAGAGAATGAGATATGTAGGAGAGCAACTCGTATGGAAATACGATGAGCGTCAGATGGATTTCGGGGGAAATCCATATCCATGAAGGCGATAGTGAAGTTGGTAATAATAATAAAATAAATAAAATATGTGTAATAATAATAAATCTATCGTAGTATAGACCACTTTGTGGTTAACGAAACATAATAGTATTGTAATTTTTAATTCCTGTTTTAGTGTGTAGTTGACACATACTATATAGAAAAGAGTAAAGTCGCAATGCACGACGTTTTTGACCAATTTGTGTATTATGTGGTTGTTACTTAAACTATTTAATTATTCCTTTTAATGATTGATAAATGTTTAAAATTCAGATGGCCGATGAAGGAAATCAAGGAAATCTGAATAATGATAACCAGAGTAACATTAACTTGGTTAATGAAAATCCAAGCATCAGTAACAATGGAAATCAAGTGGATAATAGTGCCATCCAACATATAGTCGCACAAGGAATAATAGATGCAATGCCATATATTATTCAAACAATTAAGGAAGCCGATAATAAGAGTAGACATAATAGCAAGCGACCCTCTGAACCCGAAAACAGTGTAAACAATGGACCTGTACTTCAAATGCCCATTCCCAAAAGGAGAAGAACCGTTTCTTACGGTTGTTCTTATAAAGAATTCTGGTCTTGTAAACCAATGGAATTCTCGGGCAACGAAGGGGCCATTACAACTCTACGTTGGATAGAGAAGACTGAGGTAGTCTTAAGAATACGCAAGTGTGCTGAAGAAGATAAGATAATGTTTGCTTCTAATATGTTTAAGAATTCAGCACTAGAATAGTGGAACACTATCCTCCAATTAAGAGGAAGTGATAGAACTTACAATATGGAATGGGAGGAATTTAAGAACAAGGTAGAAAGGAAATTCTGCCCACCCAATGAGAAGGAACATATAGCAAACAAATTCTTAAACCTTAGGATGACAGGTGTGGATAGTAAGGGATACACTAAATTATTCTTTGAATATGCTAGGATAGTGCCAACCCTTGCTTCACCTGAACCAGTGTTAATCTCTCGTTATATCTGGGGATTAATTGGAGAGATAAGACACGTAGTCAAGGCAGCTAGATCTCAAACCATAGAAGAAGCTGTAGAACTAGCAAATACCTTGACAGATGAACTAATCCGTACCCGAGAAGAGGATCAAAGAAGGAACCTAACCTAGAAACTCACACAAGAATTTCGTTCTGGTAATCGTGGGAAAAATATAGGTTCTACCTCTACACCTTACTGTAAGAATTGCAAAAGGAAGCATTCAGGAAGATGCTCCATATACTGTAACTTTTGCAAAATATCGGGACACAAGGAAGAAGACTGTAGGAAGAAAGCTAACAATAGGATACGTTATAACTGCGGAGAACAAGGTCATATCAAGCCTAACTGCCCGAAATTAGCTCCAGCTACAAACAACAAGAATACTAAAAATGCTAGAGCATTTGTTTTAACGGCAGAAGAAGCAAAGATGATCCCGGATGTGATCACTGGTACGTTTTTAGTTAATGATATTTTTGCTAAAGTATTATTTGACTCTGGTGCAAACCAAAGTTTTATTAATACCTCATTTTGCAAATTACTTAAGCAGTCATTAACTAAACTACCACAAGAATGTCTAGTAGAGACAACAAATGGGGAAACCGTTAGGATTTCTGAAATCTTGCAGGGAGAAAGAATAGAAATTTTAAACCAAAAGTATTTTGCAAACCTTTATCCCATGAATCTGGCAGGATTCGATGTCGTTCTATGAATGGATTGGTTAATAACCAATAAAGCCAGTATTTTATGTGATCAAAAGTCGATACAAGTAAATTCACCAAAAGGTAAAAAGATCACGATTAAAGGAGATAAACCATCTAGATCCACAAAATTCATCTCTGTGATGAAAACTGCCAGTTATATAAGAAAAGGATCATTAGTGTATTTGATTTCTATAATCACTAACACTAAAGGAAAGAAGTTAAAAGATATTATAGTAGTATCCCAATTTTCAGATGTATTTCCAGAAGAATTGCCAGGGCAACCTCCAGATAGAGAAGTCGAATTCAGAATTCACCTACTACCAGGAACAGCACCAATTGCCAAAGCACCTTACCGTTTGGCACCTGCAGAATTGCAAGAATTAAAGAAACAATTAGAAGAATTGTTGAAGAAAGGATTTATACAACCAAACTCATCGCCGTGGGGAGCGCTGATACTGTTTGTTAAAAAGAAGGACGGATCAATGCGTATGTGTATTGACTACCGTGAATTAAACAAAGTCACGATTAAGAATCAGTACCCATTACCAAGAATCGATGATCTGTACGATCAACTACAAGGAGCTCGATTTTTATCTAAAATCGATTTAAGGTCAGGATATCATCAATTAAAGGTACAAGAAGAGGACATTCCTAAAACCGCATTTAGAACAAGGTATGGCCATTATGAATTTACTGTCATGCCATTTGGTTTAACCAATGCCCCAGCTGCATTCATGGACATGATGAATCGAATATGTAAGCCATATTTGGATAAATTTATAATTGTCTTTATAGATGATATTCTAATTTACTCTAAGAGTAAAGAGGATTATGCAAAGCATTTGCATGCACTTTTAAGTCTATTAAGAAAAGAAAAGCTTTACGCTAAATTTTCAAAGTGCGAGTTTTGGTTAGAACATGTACAGTTTCTCGGACAACTAGTCAATCATGAAGGAATTCATGTAGATCCAACAAAAATCGAGGCGATTACCAAATGGAAAATCCCTGAATCACCAAATGGAAAATCCCTGAATCACCAACTGAGGTTAGAAGTTTCTTAGGATTGGTCGGTTATTATAGAAGATTTATTCAAGATTTTTCTAGAATATCCATTCCTTTAACTAAGTTAACCTGTAAATCCATTAAGTTTGAATGTGGAGCAAAGCAAGAAGAAGCCTTTAAAATTCTTAAGCATAGATTAACCCATACACCCATATTAGCGTTACCAGAAGGAACGGAAGACTTTGTAGTCTATTGTGACGCTTCTAAGTTAGGTTATGGATGTGTGTTGATGCAACACCAAAAGGTTATAGCTTATGCATCTAGACAGCTTAAGAATCATGAAGAGAATTATTCAACCCATAATCTAGAATTAGGAGCTATAATTTTTTCCCTTAAAATTGGAGACATTATCTTTATGGTAGTAAGTTTACCATATTCACCGATCATAAGAGTTTAAGGTATGTTTTCGGGCAAAAGGAGTTGAATATGAGACAAAGACGCTGGATGGAGATGCTTAGTGATTATGATTGTGATATCCAGTATCATGAAGGAAAAGCAAATGTAGTGGCAGTTGCTTTAAGCCGAAAGTATCATGAAAAGCCAAAAAGGATACGATCTCTTAAATTAAATCTACAAGTAGATTTAAATGATCAAATCAGAAAAGCACAAGAATCAGTAATCAAGGATGATGCTGAAAAATTAAAGGATATGATTAAGGAATTAGAACAAGGAACATATGGAATTTGGAGATTCCATGAAAAGATAATGTGGATACCTAAATTAGGAAACCTACGTAATTGTATATTAGAAGAAGCCCATAAGTCTAAGTATACGATGCATCCAGGGAGTGATAAGATGTATCAAGATTTAAGAAATAATTTCTGGTGGATATGAATGAAAAAGGACATAGCAGCCTATGTTTCAAAGTGTTTAACCTGTTCACAAGTTAAAGCTGAACACTAGAAACCCTCAGGCTTGTTACAACAGTTAGAAATGCCAATGTGCAAATGAGAATTTATAACAATGGATTTTGTTACCAAAATTACCCAAAACA
Source organism: Helianthus tuberosus (assembly GCA_030545235.1). Taxonomy (NCBI): domain Eukaryota; kingdom Viridiplantae; phylum Streptophyta; class Magnoliopsida; order Asterales; family Asteraceae; genus Helianthus; species Helianthus tuberosus. Next base: position 9,724 of record JARYGA010006372.1, read on the forward strand.
AAGAAAGGCAATGATACAATCTGGGTGATTGTAGATAGGCTAACCAAGTCAGCTCATTTTCTACCAATCAAAGAAACTTTCAGTATGGAACAGTTAGCCAAATTGTATGTAAATGAAATTGTTTCTTTACATGGAATACCCTTATCAATTATTTCTGATAGGGATAACCGCTTTACCTCTCATTTTTGGTCAAGTTTCCAAAAAGCCATGGGAACCAAGTTAAATCTAAGCACAACTTATCATCCTCAAATGGACGGACAAAGTGAAAGAACAATTCAGACGATGGAAGACATGCTTAGAGCTTGTGTAATTGATTTCGGAGGTAATTAGGACGATCACTTACCTTTAATAGAATTTTCTTACAATAATAGTTATCACACAAGTATCAATGATGCTCCATTTGAAGCACCTTATGGACGAAAGTGCCGAACCCCAGTCTGTTGGGCAGAAATTGGGGAAAAGCAACTATCTGGACCTGAGATAGTACAGGAAACAACTGACAAGATTATTCAAGTCAAGGAACGAATGAAAGCAGCACGTGATCGACAAAAGAGCTATGCTGACAACAGACGAAAACCGTTGGAATTTCAAGCAGGAGATAAAGTATTATTTAAAGTCTCTCCTTGGAAAGGAGTGGTAAGATTCATCAAACGGGGAAAGCTAACTCCCATGTGTTAGGGGAGGATTTTCTAACAATTAGTGATCCTTATTCATTATCCTAACTAATGATCCTTACTTCTGTGACAGGTGGTGATCCTCAGAAGGGCTTTAGGATCAGGATCATGGATCACTTCAAGGATCCTCATACTGACAATTGTTTACTTATGTTTTATAACATCTCGCAGGTATAACAAGCTTGACCAAGTTTCAGCGACATTCTTGGAGAATATTCCCGAAGTATTCTGCACGTGCTAGATCAAAACTAGACGTTATGGAGAACGTGGAGGCTTGGCCCGATAGTCGGAGAGTTTGTTAGCTAGATATTTTATTATTTTAAAGGGAGTAACGAGCTAAGTTAGGAGTTAGTGACACTTAGTCATTTTTGGCAGTTACACACACTCGCAAAAGCGCTCATACAAGCTCTCGTTCAAACACTTAGCGATTTCATACACTTTTTACACACTTCACCGTAGTGATCCTTGTATCTAGCTCGTTACTATCCGAAGTTGTAAACATTCATTCATTTATTTGAGCTTGGTGATCGGTAGTTTCCATCACCCGGGGTTTTTTGTGCCGGAGATCAACTCTTGATCAAGGGCTTTTTCCCCGTATAAATCCTTGTGTTGTTTGTGCATTTCACATTGAAGTGATCCTCATTGTTGTTACACATTTTGAGCATCATACCCCGTAATCTAGAGTTTGGTTACAATATTCTCAACAGATTTTTTGACCAAAACAGTTTGGCGCCCACCGTGGGGCAATTGGTGCTTTGTCTTAGAAGAATTCGCATTTCTGTGCTCATTCCGGTTCACTACAACCAAGCAAATGGGTTCCTCGGCGAAGAATACTTCAAACTTGATGCCTTCATTCACTTCTTCACAAGGCGTCCCTCCTTTGCCTCCACCACCTTCTGGATCCCAGAAGAACACTGAGAATGCTGCGAAGAAACCGACTCCCATTTTCTCAAAACCACCTACTTCTTCTGTTTCAACTAATCCTACTACTACTGATCTCTATGCTTTGATTTTGCAGATGAGGGATCGTGCACAAGAGCAGGATAAGACCAACGAAAGGATCCTCTGGGAGATTGACGAAATTAAGAAACAGAAGAAAACGGCAGAGGATCATTCCCCACTGATTCCCAGATCGTTAAATTTTGACACTCCGGTGGTTACTTCTCAGCCGTCAGTTGTTCCAAACATTCAATATGCGGGTGGACCAAAAGGAGTGCACTACGGAACAACAGCTATGACCCAGGCACTAGGTTCATATTTCCAGCCAGCAGGATCCTATCCCCAGCATATGGGATCCCTCGCGAGTACAGGAGGATATTCAGTAATGCAGCAGGTTCAAGGATCCTCCTTCGTTCCAGGATCATCCCAGGTTCAAGGATCCTCCTTCGTTCCAGGATCATCCCAGGTTCAAGGATCCTCCTTCGTTCCAGGATCATCCCAGGTTCAAGGATCCTCCTTCGTTCCAGGATCATCCCAGGTTCAAGGATCCTCCTTCGTTCCAGGATCATCCCAGGTTCAAGGATCCTCCTTTGTTCCAGGATCATCCCAGTTTCAGGGATCCTTCCAGATGCCAGGATCCTTGAGGAGTTTGCAAACAGGAAGTGCAGATGCCCATCAAGGAGATTTTATTCCAATGCAGACCAATGCCTCTACTGGCCCCTCAACCATTCCGGAGTCTCAACAATATGGATTGACCTCCATTCTTCCTAACTTGAATCCAATGGGAGGTAACACTTTTAATAATTCTCATACTATTAACCATGGTTTTATGCAGGATCCAGGTATCAATCATGCCATGGCCAGAGAATTGCAAAAGCTAAAGGATATGATCTCGAGTGTTCCGGGAGTAGTCAAACCTATTCCAGAGATTGCAGATGGGAGCCACAAGATATCTCGCTTTGCACCACCAATCTGTGATGCTGAGATACCCAAGAGGTTCCATGTGCCTACAATGAAACTGTATGATGGTTCGACGGATCCTGAAGAACACATAGCACAATACAGGGAGAGGATGGAGATCAATCCAATCCCAGAAAAGTTAAAGGAAGCATGCCTATGCAAAGGATTCGGATCCACTCTTACTGGATCAGCTCTCAAATGGCTGCTAAGTCTTCCTCCCTATTCTATTACCTCATTTGCAAACCTAGTTAACTTGTTTAATACTCAGTTTTCTTGTAGTAGAAAATTTGAACGATTAACTAGTGATTTATATAGGATAACCCAGGGTCATAATGAATCATTAAGGGATTACATTACCAAATTTAGTAAAGAATCCTTGGACATTCCCAACTTAGATATAGCCACGGCTGTTGAAGCCTTCAAAATGGGACTGCTCAGGGATTCGTTATTTTATGATGATCTTGTTATGACACCATGCAGGAACCTAGATGATGTAAGAACCCGGGCCCTCAGGTTCATTCGGTTAGAGGATGACAAGAGGATTCAGGAGAGGATAACAGGATCCTCAAAGCAGGATAAGCAAGGATCCTCATTCAGAAACAACAAGTTCAGATCCTACAACAAATCTGATAATCAGAACGTGCATTCTATTGATCAAGAAGAGGATGATGAGGATTATCCTCCAATTTTTGAATATTGCTTTAGTGTTGATAACAATGAACTAATCCTTGCCATGCAGAACCTAGGTGATAAAGCTAGATGGCCAAGAAAGAATGACAGGCCGGCTGCAACTAAGGATAAATCAAAGTGGTGTGCATATCATGAAGATTTTGGACACCTTACAGAAGAATGCATTGCATTAAGAAAGGAAATTGGATATTTGTTGAGCAAAGGGCATCTAAAAGAGTTGTTGGGTAGAAAAAAAGTCAAGGACTCAGGATCCTGAAAGGATCCCTGAGAAGGCTCCAGCCCCTCCAGCAGATGCACAAGTGATAAACTTTATTTCTGGGGGATCCGACATTTGTGGCACATCCTTCTCAGCAGCTAAGAGGCATGCAAAGGAAACTAAAATGGATAATGGAGAAAGACCAGTTCGAACATCAAGTGTCTCCGAAGGAAAAGTCATAACCTTTGATGAAGAGGATCGTACTGATATCCAGGATCCTCATCACGATGGTTTAGTTATTACTCTTTTTATATCTAACTGTTTTGTCCGCAGGATCCTAATAGACGGAGGAAGTTCAGTGAACATTATCCAGCTTGATGTTCTAAAGAAGATGGGTATCCCTGAATCAGAGATCATACCAAGATCCTCCGTGCTCGTGGGATTTAGTGGCGAAACTAAGAACACCCTGGGGGACATTAAACTCCCAATATATATTGAAGGCTTACACTCTTATCAAAAATTTTGTGTTATTGACTGTTTATCTTGTTGTAATGTTATCCTTGGCAGGCCCTGGATACACGATATGAAAGCAGTCCCGTCTACTTACCATCAATGTGTGAAGCTCCCTAGTCCTTGGGGAATAGTAAAGATTGATAATGATCAGCAGGAGGCTAAGAATTGCTATACTTCATCAATGAAACCAGCCTCGAAGTCAAGGGAGCAATAGCAATCAAGGTATCCTCCAAGGAATGTCTTGGAGGCCAGAGAGCAGGATGTGGTAGAAATCCTCATGGATCCTGATGATCCTGAATCCAAAATCTATATCGGGTCAGGGATCCTTGGCGAAATGAAAGAAGACCTCATATCCTTCCTCAAAAGGAGAAAGACTACCTTTGCATGGAAACACGAAGACATGACTGGTATATCCAAAGATGTTATCACTCACAAGCTCGGCATCGACAGATCCTTCAAACCAATCCATCAAAGAAGAAGGAAATTTGCACCAGAAAGGAATGCCATTATCCAGGAAGAGGTAGAAAAATTGCTCCGGGCAGGTATGATTAGAAAGGTCAAGTATCCAAGATGGTTGGCCAATGTGGTTGTTGTTCAAAAGAAAAACGGAAAGTGGAGGGTATGTGTCGATTTTACCGATTTAAATAAGGCATGTCCCAAGGATCCTTTCCCTTTACCCCACATTGACTCCATGGTGGATGCAACTGCGGGTCATGAACTGTTAACTTTTATGGATGCTTCATCTGGATTTCAACAAATCCAAATGGAACCATCCGACCAAGAGGATACATCCTTCATGACTCCAACTGGTATATATTGCTATATTGCTATGCCATTCGGATTGAGAAATGCAGGTGCAACGTACCAAAGGCTGGTGAATATGATGTTCAAGGATCAGATTGGACAAACTATGGAGGTTTACATAGATGATATGGTGGTGAAATCCTTAAAAGCTGAGGATCACCTAAGAGACTTGGAGGAAGCATTCGATATCCTTGACAAATATAACATGAAGCTTAATCCTTCAAAATGTCACTTTGGTGTTAAAGCAGGTAAATTCTTAGGATACATGGTGACTAAGAGAGGCATCGAAGCTAGCCCGGAATAAATCAAAGCAATAGTGAACATCAAATCTCCGGCCAATGCTAAGGATGTTCAAAGGTTAACAGGAAGGATAGCAGCCTTGAACAGATTCATATCCAAGTCCTCCGAGAAGTGTAAAGAATTCTATGATATCCTAAGGAAGAACAAGAAATTTGAGTGGACGGAGAAGCATGAAAATGCTTTAAAAGCCCTCAAAGATTACCTATCCTCGGCCCCGAATTTGATGAAACCAGAAAAAGGTGATGTGTTATCCTTGTATCTTGCAGTATCCTCAAAAGCGGTAAGTGCGGTCCTTGTTAAGGATCATCAAGGTACACAACATCCTGTCTATTATGTAAGTAAAAGTTTACTTGATGCCGAATCCAGGTACTCACACCTTGAAAAACTTATTCTTGCTTTAATAATGGCATCTACCAAGTTAAGACATTATTTTGAAACTCATGCTATCATTGTTAAAACTAATTTTCCAATTAAGAATGTCCTCAGGAAACCAGAGATGTCAGGAAGGATGGCTAAGTGGGCAGTGAAGCTGAGTGCATATGATATAAGATATGAGCCTAGGACAGCCATCAAATCCCAAGCATTAGCTGACTTTGTGGCTGATTTCAGTAGTGATTTACAAGAAGAAGCTGAGTTAGAAGTCCAACAGCTAGAAGAGACCAAGGATCCTTGGATACTTCATACTGATGGATCCTCAAATGTCAAAGGCACAGGGCTCGGAATACTACTAAAATCGCCACAGGGGGACATAATACCCCATTCTATAGCTTGTGAGTTCCAAACCACTAATAATGAGGCTGAATACGAAGCCTTAATTGCTGGTTTGCAAATTGCAAAGCATATGGGGATCAGGTATCTTGAGGTACACGTAGATTCTTTGTTAATTACAAATCACTTTAATGGATCATATGCTGTTAAAGGTGAAAAGCTAACCAAATATTTGGAGATAGTCAAAAGTTTGGCACTCTCTTTTGTTTCCTTTAGTTTGTCACAGGTACCAAGGGAAGAAAATACAGAAGCTGATGCATTGGCTAACTTAGGATCATCTTTGAAGATCCTAGAGGATATCAAGATTCCTATTATCCATATCCTGACCCCGGCTATCGAGGATCACCAGACTATGGAGATAGGAAATGATTCTGCAATGATCCCTAGTGAGGATACTCAATCCCCTCCAGGATCAGGATCATGGATCTCACCAATTATGAGATACTTACAACATGGAGAGATTCCTACAGGAGAAAACCCTAGGGCTTTTAAATCTAAGGTATCTCAATTCACAATTATGAATAATATGTTATATAGGCGATCTCTTGCAGGACCATACTTGAGATGCATTGAGGATCCTGAAATTCAAGAAGTTTTAAAAGACTTCCATGAAGGAGATTGTGGAAACCACACTGGGGGCAGGGCTTTATTTTCAAGGATCCTGAGGACAGGATACTACTGGCCAACCATGAAGAAGGATGTTGTGGAGTATGCCAGAAGATGTGATCCTTGCCAGAGACACAGCAATATCCTTCATCAACCAGCCGAATTATTGCATCCTATATCCTCCTCTTGGCCATTTATGAGATGGGGTATGGATATAGTTGGAAAGCTCCCTAAGGCACCTGGTGGGAAAGTATTCATGCTAGCTATGACTGATTACTTCTCCAAGTGGATAGAGGCTGAAGCTTTTGCTCAAGTTAGAGAAAAGGAAGTTATATCCTTCATTAAAAGAAATATTATAACTAGATTTGGAATTCCCTCTGAGATTATATGTGATAATGGTTCCCAATTTATTGGGGGCAGAACCACTAACTTTTGTGACAGCTGGGGGATTAGGATGATAACATCAACACCAGTCCACCCACAAGCTAATGGCCAAGCAGAATCATCCAACAAGATCATCATCAACAACTTGAAGAAGAAGCTTGGATCCAAGAAAGGAAAATGGGCAGAAGAACTACCCTATGTGCTCTGGGCTGACAGGACAACCCCTAAGAATGCTACTGGTCAAACACCATTCTCTTTGGTGTTTGGAGCAGAATCAGTGATCCCAACAGAAATGGTGGTTCCTACTGCTAGAACAAGTACCCGTGATCCTGAGGAAAATGATGAAAACTTGGCTCAAGACCTGGATACTATTGAAGAAATCAGGGATATGGCTAGGATCAGGATGGCCAGTTATCAACAAAGAATGGCTGGTGCTTACAATAAAAATGTCAGGATCAGGAGGTTTCAAGTTGGAGATATGGTGTTAAGGAAAGCATTTCAGAATACCACCAATCCTGCTGATGGAAAATTGGCTCCAAAATGGGAAGGCCCTTATTTGATTGAAGCTGAAGCAGGAAAGGGGGCATATAGATTGCTAACCATGGAAGGTGATTTGCTACCAAGAGCTTGGAATGCTGTCCACTTGAAGAAATATTTCATGTAAGCAGGATCCTTATGGCATAGGTGATCCTCACGATAGGGATATCCTTAAAGGATCCTCAAAGTATTGGTGATCCTTATTCAGGTAATATCCTAATCTTGAACTATTTCATTTCTTTATTTTCTCATATAAGGATAAGGATCATGTATCCTTTATCCATTTCTCACGTGAGTTCAAGTTTTGAAAGTTCAGGTATCTTTAGCACAACGTTGGTTATCCACAGAAGCCATCCGTCTTTGGGTTTAACCCCAGTTATTTGGGCTTGTCCCCAGATTCCGCCTGTAGCGCACGATGATCCTGGTATAGTTCAAGGCTTTGGGACCAGTACTCATTCTAGGGGCTGATAATTCCATTGTTCTGGCTATGCTTAGGATCCTACGTACAATGGTAGACGTACCATACATCCGTTCATAAGGTTTCTAACGTTTTCATGTTAGCTAAGGTTTCTAACGTTTTCACGTTAGCTAAGGTTTTGGCATCTTCATGTCACTAAGTTTGGATAGTCGCCAGTTAGGGCCATACTCCAGTTTACACACGATCCTTGGGCTTGTCCCCAGTTATCCTTGGGCTTGTCCCCAGTTATCCTTGGGCTTGTCCCCAGTTATCCTTGGGCTTGTCCCCAGTTATCCTTGGGCTTGTCCCCAGTTGCTAACTCTTTTCTTATATCGGCTTAGTCCCAAGTTATGCTCTATTTCAGGTCCTTGAAGATAGGCAGCTAGGGATCCTTGATCCTTATTTCACTCTAAGGTTTATCTTATAGTTATCCTTATTATGGTTAGGATTCTAACTTGGATCCTCAGGTATGATCCTTAACTTTTTTGGTTTTATTCATTATTCATTTGAATAACCCTTATACTTGACAACTGAACTCGTGTTTCTTAAACTATACCATTTTTTAAACTTAACGGTTATAGGATATGTGATCCTTGTTCATATCTTAAACTTTTTGGATATCTTTTCTAGTTTTTCAAGGCTTGATAAGTATAAACAAATTGAACATTATAACAGTTGGAAAATAACATACTAAAAAGGATTACAACATAAGATAAGCGACAAAAGGTTAAGTTTTTATTTATTAACATAAGACTAACCCTTTAAAGGTTGTCAAAATTACCTACCCGAACATCTACCAGCAAAACGTGGCCCGTCCGTTGGGGTAGGTAAAGGGTGTCCATGATAATGAGTTCAAAGATAGTGCAGGAATATAAAGGCGGCAGGATCACAATGGCTTCATCCCCCAAACAGAGGATCCCTCCACCAATTGCAATCCTGCCTATTGTCCAAAGGATCATACATGATCCTTAATCCTAAAACCTATTGTTCAAAGTACAACCCATGAAATTGTCTTAAACATCACAACCACAAAAAGCAACCATCAAACTAAAAAATTGGGCTCCGGCCTTGGCACATATATCCATCATCGCCCAATTGTGCAGCTCACACCTTGGCTGCATCACCACCAGCATCATCACCACCAGCCTGATCCTTCCCACTGCCACTTGCCTCAATTGCCAGGACATCAGCTGCCTCCTCCTCATCATCCTCAAGTTCAGCCAACCTTGCCTTCCAGCCTTCAACATCCCAGCTATCTTTGTCAAAAGCAGGGTCTTGAGCCTCCTGGGCCATCTTCAACTTAGTCTGATACATTATGATGGCAGCAGAGAGCTTGGTATTTTCGATGAGGTCATGCTTTTCATAATCAAAGTTAACCAGCACCTTGGCCATTTCCTGCTTGGTATCCTGGAGTTCCTTTCGAGCATCAGCAAGTGCAAGATCTTTGAGCACGGCAACCTGTTGGAGATCAGCTATTTTCTTGTCCAGCTCCTCAATATTGCCCACGTAATCCTCGATCTCAGCAAATTTCTGCAGAAAGAAGATAAGGCAGTTCAAGGTCAAGTGATCCTCATAAGAGCAGGATACCTAGGCAAAGTTAAGGATCCTTACCTCATTGAAGTATTCAAGGAATTGGTGGCGGATCAGTGGCAGCCCTTGAAGATCCTCAGCATCAGAAGTTTTCCTCTTCTTCACACCCTTTCCTTTAGTGGGTGCCCTTGGAATGGAGATGCTAGGACTGGTAGTGGACCTCTTCTTCCTGGGTCGTACGAGATCAAGGTCAGCTGTGTTGAATTGGGAAACAGGCTTGACAGGTTTTCCAGCGCCTACACATTCAAAGCAAGATGAGTATCCTTATCCTATTTCAATTTATATATTTATTTTAATATTTAAACTATGCAAAAGATAGGATACTTACTCGACATGGTAATGGAACCTGAGGATACTTCTTGTGAGTCTTGGGTGTCTATCTTGAATGTCCTTGTTTCAGGATCAAGCTTCCAAAAAGCAGCGAGCCTGTCCTTGGTTTCAGGTGATGTGCGGATATGTGAGACAGAGATAGCTGCATAACATAAGACAGAAAGGGGTCAGTAATCCTTATACGAAAACAAGATTGCCTGGTGATCCTTCTTATGATCCTCCAGCCTACCATGGGTGGACCATGCCTTAGGGAGATCTTGACCGTTTAGAATGGAATTCCTCTTGACAAAGAAAAAGCGACGTTTCCAGTCTTTGTCATTCTTGGTGACTTTCAGAAGAGGATGATCTGCACCGGGTTTTCGCTTAAGTAAATAACGATGGGAACCAAAAGTAGTAAGATCATACAGTTCCGCCAACTCTGACATGCCCAAAGCAATGCCTTCCTGTTCGATGATCCTCTCTAGGGTATACAAGACCCTCCAAATCATCGGCATGGCTTGGATATAAGAGATGCCGGTAAGGGAAAAGAAGGATTGTGTAAACTCTGGGAAAGGATAGGTGTATCCTATGGTGAATGGAGTGGCTGGAAATGCAACCCATGTTTCTGAAACATAGTCGCTAAGGGTAGAAGGATCAAAGGGTCTGAAAAAGGCATTCGCCGGAAAACAGCAACGGATTTTGTCTATCTGTGCGTCGTTAAAACAACACTTTTCATTCGATGAGTCCTTGATGATTTTATGACTTTTCAAAGGGCTATCCTTCTTGTGATCTTTGCCCGGAGAACTTCGGAGCAACATCTTTGATGGAAAGATAAAAACAGAGCAAGAGAGGGAAGAGGATAGAGAGAGAGAATACCTGAACGTCTTCGGAATGTGGATTATAAAGGGAGTTTCTCTGGAAATTTGAATGCATTTGATCCTATCTATATCTCTATTTATAATCATGATCTTGCAGGTTGTCACTTCCGTGACATCATCATCGCAACGGCTAGTTCAAAATTAACGGCTATATATCCGTTAGTTTGTTACGGATAAGATTAAGAAAACATAACTCGCTAATTTTACAATTTCACTCCTTATATTTTGGGGGCAATTGTTAGGGGAGGATTTTCTAACAATTAGTGATCCTTATTCATTATCCTAACTAATGATCCTTACTTCTGTGACAGGTGGTGATCCTCAGAAGGGCTTTAGGATCAGGATCATGGATCACTTCAAGGATCCTCATACTGACAATTGTTTACTTATGTTTTATAACATCTCGCAGGTATAACAAGCTTGACCAAGTTTCAGCGACATTCTTGGAGAATATTCCCGAAGTATTCTGCACGTGCTAGATCAAAACTAGACGTTATGGAGAACGTGGAGGCTTGGCCCGATAGTCGGAGAGTTTGTTAGCTAGATATTTTCTTATTTTAAAGGGAGTAACGAGCTAAGTTAGGAGTTAGTGACACTTAGTCATTTTTGGCAGTTACACACACTCACAAAAGCGCTCATACAAGCTCTCGTTCAAACACTTAGCGATTTCATACACTTTTTACACACTTCACCGTAGTGATCCTTGTATCTAGCTCGTTACTATCCGAAGTTGTAAACATTCATTCATTTATTTGAGCTTGGTGATCGGTAGTTTCCATCACCCGGGGTTTTTTGTGCCGGAGATCAACTCTTGATCAAGGGCTTTTTCCCCGTATAAATCCTTGTGTTGTTTGTGCATTTCACATTGAAGTGATCCTCATTGTTGTTACACATTTTGAGCATCATACCCCGTAATCTAGAGTTTGGTTACAATATTCTCAACAGATTTTTTTGACCAAAACACCAGGTATATCGGACGTTTTGAGATTATTAGAAGAATAGGACCTGTAGCCTATCAACTACAACTGCCAGAGGAAATGGCAGGAATACATGATGTATTTCATGTATCTAATCTTAAGAAATGCTTAGCTGATAAATCGCTAATGGTACCTCTTAAAGATATAGAGGTAAATGAACAACTCAAATTTGTGGAAAGGCCTCTACATATTGAAGACAGGAAAGTCAAAAATCTCAAGCACAAGAGACTAGTTCTGGTCAAAATAAACTGGGACTCCAAAAGAGGACCTGAGTACACATGGGAGCTTGAATCAGAAATGCAAAGGAAATATCCACACTTATTTCAATAGATCTCGAGGACGAGCTCTAAAACAAGGTGGGGAGGATGTAACAACCATAAAGAAACCGACACCCTTGAATATTTTCTGACACCCTAATATATTTTAAAATACCCTTATATGTCTTTAAATACACCCCGTATGTGAAAACCGAGCCCGAAATACGTTATAACATTTAAAATAAATAAAAGATCATTAACCCTTACGCGGGCTGCGACAACTTAAAGGTTCAGCGATCTCCGGTGTTGACACGTGTCATGCAACGTGTTGAACCTAGTCATGACCAGATCAGCTACGCCTAGACCCCTACGCCACGCGGGCCGCGTAAGCCCTTGCTTACCTTTACGCGGGCCGCGAGAAGACCAGATATCAGCACTATAAATATAACGCATCGGATTTCATTTCAATTCATTCACTTTCTTTCCCTATCTCGACTTTCTAAAGATATAGGCATAATATTCGAGTAGTATACCCCCTAATTAGCAAGGTTCTGCTCCGTTGTAAGTGTTATAACCCCAAATTCATATTAGATGCGCTGCCCGATTGATTTAGGATTCCGTAACAACTGTCGTGGTTCTGCCCGACGCAGTTGTTGGAATACCGTCTCGGGGAGGTTATCATTAATATAATCAAAGGGTTATTGTACTAACCTATGTACATTTGTGAAAATTATAGATTAATCTCAGGAAACCCTTACGCGAAGTCTAAGATAGCAATGTGAGTTTATCCGCTTTTTGTTAACCTTTTGGTGAACTGTTTTACAAAACCTTAAATGCTTAACAATATGATTAAGCAGTGATTGAGTCTTTGTAGTTCTTCAATTACTGCCGGTATGTTTGGGGTTTTGTATAAAAAATGTGGAACACATTACCATTGGACGACGAGTTAGCCAATGTGTAATATGACCCACCAGTCAGGATTGACAGTACTGAATGAGTAATTGTGTAGAAATAAACAATGTGGTCGCTCTCAATAATGTGTTAATTGATAAAATGCTTCTTGATTAAACTGGGATTCACTCACCAGTATTTCCCACTAACAAATGTTTTTAAAACGTGTTTCAGGTAACACAATGTGACAACCAATTAGTAAAAAACCAGCTGAAGAGCATTGAAGGCTTGGGAAAAATGTGGCTATAAAATTTACCTAAAAGACGATGTTTTAAATTCAATAAAATAGGATTTATTCCTATAAACATGTTGTAATAAGAAACTTGGGTTTTACCCATGTGATTATTAATATCAAATATGGTGGTTTTACTCTGATAAACATTTCCAAACTACGGTCCTGATGTAATTTCCGCTGCCAAAATTAACAGACTGATACCACCGAAATTCTGAGTTCACGTCCGCCCGTTCCCGGGACAGATAAGGGATCGGGGGTTGCGACATTAACTGAGGACGACTGACTGAAACTACAGTTATTGCTGTTGTCAGGCCTTTTCTGAGTTTGACTGGCACTGGTTGCCTTGTCAGCGTCGTTCCATTTGCGTTTATTATCACTAGCGGGTGTGGTAGCAGTAGCAGCAGAGGTAGTAGCAGAAATACGTGGCGGCAATGAGCCACATTCGACCTCTTGGTCAGTGATCTTATGTGCCAAACGGATGATCTGGGGTAGATTGTTAAGGTTTGCAGCAGTGACATACCCCTTTACAGCTGGTGCTAGGCCCTTGAGATACAACTCAATTCGTCGATGTGGAGGTCGAGACAGGTTAGGGCACAAAATTGCTAGTTCATGAGATCGTTTTGTGAAAGCCTCGATCTCAGATCCTTCCATCTTCAAATCATAGTACTCGTTCTCCAGCTTCTGAATCTCATCACGAGGACAGTACTCTTCTCGCATCAACTCCTTAAAATCATCCCAAGTCGTTGCATTAGCCATCTGGATGCCCAACATCTGCACCTGGGCATTCCACCAAGTTAAGGCACCATCCTCCAAAGTGCCAGTAGCATACTTTACCCGGTCCCCCACGGGACAGTTACACATAGCGAACACTGACTCAGCTTTCTCGAACCATCGAATTAGCCCCACAGCCCCTTCAGTCCCACTGAAGGTCTGTGTCTTACAATCCATAAATGTCTTAAACGTGCAATCAGGCGGATTATTTTGATTCTGATTCGCTGGCTGACCTAATGGACGGAAGGAAATACAACACACGGGTAAGAGTTGTGTACGCGACACAAGAATAAAGAAGATTTGGCACATATCGTACCAGCTTGGTAGGCTGCTAATGCCTCAACCACATGGGTGTTGATCAGATTTGTCAACTCAGCCTGAGTCATAGCAATGTGTCCACGTCCATGGCCTCGTCCACTCATAATTCTATATAAGGATAGGGAACAAGTTTAAGGATCGAGATAAGGCAGGAGTCAAATATCACGTTGACATCTACAAACTACGTAGTTTACACCAAACAATAAGGCAGAACCCTTCTCACACTCGTTAACCCTCACTGGGACTCACATACACCTCACTTTATTATTATGTGTGCACCCATAATAATAAGGCAATTTGCATGCTTATCTCAGTGCCTCTTAACTTGCGCTAAAAGTTTCCCCTCACTCAAATAATAAAACGAAAAGCATTACAATATTGATAATCACAAAAGTCGAAGAGTAGTGCCACACTATCCAGCTCCACTAAAACATGCAGCACTAGTAATCATATCGAGGTATCAAATATGTTGTTTCGTGCAAGTCATGTGTGTGTAACTACTAAGCAAGTAATGCATAAAGTAAACAGAAGACGAACCTTGCAATTTGGAGCTGAGTGTCATGGTCGATTTTTCGAAGTTGTTCGGTTATAGTCTGGTTTTATAAAAACGTTTTAAAACCTAGTTCACTATAAACAGTGGCTCTGATACCAAACTGTCACACCCCCTAAATACCACATGCGGAATCACCGCGAGACGTGTGACGTACCAGGATCCAAGCCACCAATCACATTGAACTACGCATAATATTTAAATAAAACATTCCATTCATTTCAAATTATAAATCCAAATTATAAGTTAAACCAAAGTAAACGTTCAGCGGAAGCATAAGGTAAACTGTAAATCAATTGTTTCAAAACATGTGTTCATAATCAACAAAGCAAGTATCCAAGAGTCTTGACCCATGACCTCTCCAGCACTCCCAGATAGCAAGTCCATAATCAAGTATCTAACGACCTGCAAGCATGCATGCAAGTGTGTCAGACGACGCTGGTGAGTTCAAAGTTTGTTAATACGTTTTAGTTACCAGATATGAGTGTAAGACAATTCAATGATTTGATTTGATGTTTTTATTAACTCGATTACCGCAGATGGCTCTAGATTTATTTGCCCAAACCCCAATGCTCTATCACAGATTGGTCAAGTGGTTAAGGTAGACCGTCCTCCCCGGTACGGTGTGAGGGTGCCAAACCTAATAGCGCTATCAACTAATAACCCCGTTGCCTCCCCGGCAACTAATCGGTAGATGTAAGGGGACTTATCGATAGAAATGAGTGTAATAACCAACATCCCATTAACCCGACGTTCCTCCCCAGAACGATTACCAGATGTCCCTCCCCGGGACGCATTCTTGGAAAATGAGCAGTGAACTCACCTTGGTTTGCTCGGTTTGTTTAGTTACCCGTTTCCAAGTTAGTCAACCAACCCTAACGTGGTTACCAATGAATATCAGTTTCACGATTTAATAAGTTATTGCTTTCACACAGGTTGCATCACACACAACAGTTCACAGTACATCAGTTGGCCAGTATAACTTTCTAATACAATTACACATCTCATGTGAACGTCATAATTAGCACATAACGTAGCAGGTGAGTTTGTTATATGAATTTATCGCACCAAGTTTCTTATTACCACTGACATGCATCATGGATCATACATACACACAAGTATCTGTCATCAATAACATCATAGGCACCTACTGTTCACTTCAGAGACTTACACGGCGAAACACTTCTTGTGGTGAAAGATCAACTTTCTTCGAGGGTCTTGTCGACGAAAGACCCTAAGTTCCGTCAGTATGCTTGTCGACGAAACACACATGTTTCGTCGATATGGGTTGTGACGAGAAACCTTATGTTTCGCCGAGCAGCAGTTACGGATTCAATGGTTACAGTTTGACAGGTTCTAGAACCCTAATCATCATCAACAGTTTCACCATAATCATCGATCATTCAGTTCCCGACTAATCATGCAACAAGTGTCTTAACAATTCGCATACTCATATGATCATGATCATTATAACAGTTATTCAATCAATCATCTGCTCATCATTCTAACCAAACAATAATCATAAGGAAACACAAGAACATACAAGATTCCGTCGAACTGCCCTAACTACATACACGGTTATAATACGATGAACATTACGCACTTAAGATCTAACGTATTAACACATAATCATTGCAACACACATTGACGTATCAGATATAGATCAAATGGACAAACAAGACACTCACCTTGATACAGTAGCTAGGGTAATTAGACCAAGAAGATGATATGCTTCGAGAGGGTTTGCTGTCGTCGATAGGTTTAGAAAGAGTCTAGGGTTTGCTAACTGCCATTCTACGTAAAAATATAATCGGGACATGTTTGGGCCTCATTTGGGTCGGAGCCCTTCACGGCGAAAGATCATCCCAGACGAAACACATTTTTCGTCGAGCACAAAGGTGGCGAAAGTCTTATATGTTTCGTCGCTAAGAGTCAGCGACGAAAGTCTTATATTTCGTCGGGTATAGTGGCTTTGTCATAAAGGGTTTTTATTAAACAATAACTAATGCAATTACAAACACAATACACAACTACATAAACATTAGGATCAATCTTTCAAACTGTTACACCTTTCATGATCTAAATAAATTATCAACACAGGATTGCCACACAAGAGATACGTGAACGAAAGGGTTTGAAATCTCGGGTTGTCACATCGCCTCCCCTGCCTCCGTTGTCTTTAGAAAAACTCGCTTTTAACCTCCTCCGATCCACTCGTCTCACATTGAGTTGCAGGTTTTGAGAGTGTCGAAGAAGAAATTGGGTGTGTTGTTGGTAGTGATGTTAGGGTTTGGTTGGTTAAAAATGGGTTTTGTATTAGAGATTAGATCCAGATCTGATGTTCATAAGATTTGGGTTCAGATTTAGAGAGAGAGATTGAGGGGGTTTTTTTTTCAATTTGATTGTTTTATTTATAAATTTATTTTAGATAAATGAGTAAAATTATAAAAGTACCCTCATGTGCCTTGCACATGACATATTTAACTAGAAATTTTAACAAGGTTATGGGCAAAGGACGTAAGGTGTAATGGTTTTTCTAAAAAAAGGACCGTGACTGTAATTATTGAAGTTAAAGGCTATACATTGCAATCTGATATAAACGTAAAGGACGAAAAGTGTAATTTACCATTTTTTTAAAGATTATCTTAGTTATAGTGGCATGTCCCTCTTTTGGAGACAACGCTACCCTCAGCCATATTGGTCTGAGTCAGCAGGGATACAGTCCCGCAAGGCCGGATTATTGAAAGATAATTAAGTAAGTTATTAACGCAAAATGTCGCATGTCCCTCTTTTAGAGGCAACGCTATCCTCGGCCATATTGGTCTAAGTCAGCAGGGATACAGTCCCGCAAGGTTGGTTTAAAGTTTTAATAGTAGTTTATTTATAAGGGATTACAAACCGTTCTTACTTCCCCTGATTTGATGCTATCTGCCTCAAGGGAAGTCCTAATAAGCTTGAATCAGGTTCTCGCAGGATCTATACACTGAACAAGGCAAGAACTTTACCCAAACCACCCTTCTAACCCCCTTCCAGGCAGTTAACGTGCTTTATATCGACCGTAAAGACTCGAATGAGTAAATCAACAAAAATGAAAAATGATAGAATAAAATTCACCTTTAATACAAAAAAAAAACTAGTTATTAAAGTCGTTAATACATACCCAATTAAAAAGTGACCAAAGGTTGGAAAGCAAAAGTAATACACAAAAGATTTTGTTTTCACCAAGTGATGTAAAAGATTAGCCAATCATGGCCATAGTTTGACGAAAGCTCTTACTATCGATCTTGGATCCCGATACTACTCTAACTCTAACTAATGTGGTGGAAGATGATGATGTTGTGGTGGTGGAAGTGAGAGAAATGGTTTACCAAGTGAGCCAAGCACCTCTATTTATAGTTGGAATCACACGGCCTAGGCCGACCCCGTGTCCTTCACCTTCTCTGTCTTCATTTAATACTCTTGTCAGCTCTAGTGCACACACGGCCCCGTGTGTCAACGGGACGGCCCCGTGGCCCTTGTATTTATTGTACAAACCCATATTTGCAAATCTGAGAGTTAACCACGGCCCGTGCTTAAGAGACATGGCCTCATGTCCCTTGTCGTTTTCTGTTTGTCTTTATCTTCAAGGAATCTTGACTGGGGCACGAACCTGTGTTAGGCTTCTGGTTTGTTGCTTCTATTCTTGGGGTGAAGCTTGGAGAGTCGGTATAGTGTGTCAACTTCCTTTCTTCGTGTTTATGTTGATTTTTGTCGGTAATTTGTTCCTTTTGTTCATTTAAGCTTTTTTAATCCTGAAAATCAAAAGTAAATAAAGAAACGCGTTTTTCCAACACTAGTACTGAAAATGGTTGTTTTTATACCGTATTTGATACAATTTATATGTTGCATTTGGCGCATATCAAATACCCCCACACTTGAATATTTGCTTGTCCTCAAGCAAAACTCTTTTATATATGCTTACACTTCCAAATGGAATGGGTAGAAGAGAAGTTTTGGGTCTTGTTTGTAGAGTGTCGGGAATCCAAGTTCTTTATTTATTCTTGCTTTTATTTTATTTACAATTCTATTCGTCATGATTTATTTAGAACTTTTTAAGAAAAAATAAATATTTTTAAGCATACATGTATTTTAAAATTTCATTAAGCTATATATACATTCACATAACTCACAAGTGATCACTCAACACTCGGCTGAAGATGAATTAAGTGAAACGCTCGGTCCCGGTACGGAACTTACTCCTACCATAAGCTTGACAAGAAATCAAACCTCCTCCTTTTTAAATTAATTCTTGTAAATATCAAGAGGACTTTCGAGAGGGTAGGCTTTTGGTTAAATGACTTCCAGTTTGTGAATATTATTGTGTTTGATCAATATTTGTTTACAAGCAAGAAACTCAGTTCTAACAAAATCAAATATGAAAACCTGTTAACAAAGTATATCCTTACCTCCACAATCGATATGCTTTGCCTTCAAAATCCTACAATCTCATTCTCGCCCTAATGACGAAAACCAAGATGAAGTGTGCCCTATTCATGTGCGCCTTCTTCTTCTTGGTTTGTAATTTCTTGCTTTCGAGTAGGGTTTGTATGTTGTTATATATATGCTTCGTGTTATATGATTTCCTAGCATGCAGAACGATATCACTTGTTAATTTGTAGTGTTTTCATTTCTTAGGATTTGATAATTTTAATGCTTCTTATATATGTTAATTAGAAATTGCAAAAAAAAACATAAAATATAACATGATCAAAGTAAAGTGACTTGTTAGGTTTTATGTTTCTTAGGATCTACCGACAGACAATGTGTAACTTTGTCCATCAGTTCATTACTAACATTGTTAAAAAGTACTTGAAGAATGAATAAAGTTTAATTACATATCAAGGTTTCATTTATTCGTCGTTGAACATGCCTCCTTTAAAGTTTTGTTTGGATGTTTATGTTCACTTCTATACATATGTTGTTGGTTTGTTTGGAATGTAAGTTTCTGGTTGTTTCATTTTCTTTATTTTTGGCTAAAATTGATTTGTATATTATGATGAAGTGACATCTTATGGACTTTAAGTTTCTATGTTGTCGCATCATATGATTTAGATGTGTTTTATGTTTAAAAAAGGTTACATGGATACCCCAAATTCAAATGTGTGGTTTATGGTAAATAATGTAACGAGTAAAGTGTCAAATTCGTTGTTCTTGAGGTTTGAGTAGATTTGTAACATCCATTCAAAAAGAAAAAAGTATTTTCAAGTTCACCCTCAGAATTTTCATTTTTAGCTTAAAAGAAAAAAAAATATTTTCTTAGCTGGTTATTTTTATGTATGTGTCAATATAAATCCACAAAAACTTTCAAAAGTCATCCCAAACCTATCCCATACCCTAAGACTGGAAGGTATGGAGGAGGGTAGTCCTCCAAGGATAGGCCGCCACGTAGACCTCCACGTAAGCGGATGTGAGGATGGACCTAAAGGGGATGGACCTAGGGTGGGGGATGAATCCCTTTATATATATGTATGTATGTATAGGTGTGTGTGAGGGGGTGAGGCCCGGCTTGAGCGGCTGTGGGCGGACGAAGAGGACCGGCGACGGAGCAAGTGGGTGGGCGGCGGCAAGGGGACGGCCCTGGGGACGAGCCCCATACCGTCCAGTCTAATGGGACGGGTAATATCCTCCCAAATGTTTAGGGTTTCAGGTTTTCTCATCAGGTTCAGGTTACATTATCATCCCTAAAAAAGAGTCCTTCTTAGTTGAAAAAGAGAAACCATTTCTTTTACATTTCCCTATCATAAGTTAGCAACATTTTGTTACACAGTGATGTTGTACCACAAGCCTGAGTAGTTTTTCAAAAAAAAAAATAGTTTGATTTTTCATTTTGAACTCAAAGATTTTCATATTTTGTATTTTAACACCTTTTGATTTTTTTACTTTTAACACAAAGTTTTTCATCTTTTGTAATATAACCCAACACTTTTTATTTACAACTTTGGTCCCCGCACTTTTTATTTTTCGCAAGTTTTTCGTTTTATGTTTCGTTCTAAATTTTGCGAGTTAACACGTCGTAAAGAACATGTGAGGTTCAACGTTTTCTGCTTTATTTTTTCACATTTGATAGGCCCGTCGCAACGTGCCCATTTTTCCCCGTTTGACAAGTTCGCCGCAACAGGCGGGTCCTAGATCGGCTTAGTTATTATTTTATATGTTTTACGTTTCTGTTTAATTTCTTCCCATTAACATACTGTAACGGGTGTGCGTGGTTCAATGAAAGTATGCTTTTCGTTCGTTGTAATTTTTTCCATTTTATGTACTTTATTTTTACGAGTTTTCCCGATGTTGAGAGGCGACGCCGTAGTAGCATGGGTGCTACTTGGCACGGCTTTATGGACGTTTTAACATATTAATTTTTATACTAATATTTTGTTTCGGTTTATCCCTATACTTCCTTTACTTAAAAACTATTTTTTACTTGCATATTTTATGTACATGTAGGTATAAATATGATTTGTTCTACATTTCGACGTAAACTTTTTTAGAAACGACTTAAGTCAAATATAATACGTTTTCGTTTAAAGAAACCATTTTTACGTGCATATTTTTATGCACGTTTTGGTATAAATTCGAGTTGTTCTACGTTTTGACGTAAACTTTTTTGGGAAATGATTCAGGTCAAATATAATATATTTTTGTGCTTATTTTATGTATGTTTCGTAAATTTTGTTTCGAACCGTGTGGAGTTAAATTATGGTTTCTTTTTCCCCTTTTTTCGAAAGCTCTTAACCCTTTTTTATTACATGTGTTACGTTTTCTATGTATGAGTTTGTCACATATAATACGTTATGATTGTACGATATGAATTTAATTTACTTTATGTTTTGATCTAATCGCAATGCTTATACATGTTACATTGAGTTTAATTGGATACGTCGAAACGCTTGTTTTCATACAATTAATGCATCATATAACGTTTGGACTAATTCATTCAATATTTATGATGTACACTCGCCGCAATGCGGGCGGATTTATATCATTTTCGTCTAATTTTAAAGTTTTAAAAAAGAAATGGATGGTTTAGGTTTGTTCCTTAAGTTCTTACGATAGTTAGAATTCCAAAATAAATTATCCCAACTATAACCTTAAAAGCAAAGGTCGGTGGCCTAAACTACCCCCTAAACTTTGAAATTGACATTTACACCCCTACAAATCTATTATTTTTATAAAATGTCATTTTCACCGCCTTGGGTTCTAATATTTCAAGTTCACCCCAGTATTTTCATTTTTTAGCTTAAAATAAAACGTAAATTTTCTCACTTAAATTCACATTTCAACGTAATTTTTTTTCGAAAACGAGTCGAGTCAATGTATTGTGGTTTCATGCTTATTTTTATGTACTTTTCAGTTAATTTACATTTTGACGTAAATAACAATATTTTCCCACGTGCTTATTTTAGTGTATGTGTCAGTATAAATTCACGTTTCAACATAAACGATATAAATTCACGTTTCAACATAAACGATATAAATTCACGTATCGACATAATTTTTTTAGAAATGAGTCTGGTAAAATATAATACGTTTTCATTCTTATTTTTGTGTACATTTTCAGTTGATCTATTGTAAACAGTGTTTGAAAACGAGTCAGGTCAAATATAATATATTTTCATTCGATGAAAAAATTCGAGTTACTGTACGTTTTGACGCCGCTAAGTTGTGTGAAACACTCACTAAACGAACCAACCTGAGTTCGATTTTGTTTCTTTTATAACCGCTATGCTTATATAGGTTGTACTCAATTAGATCAGATGTGTCGAAACACACGTCTTCGTATGGTTAACGCATCACATCACATGACGTGTCGCCAACTATAAGCAACTAAGGCATCGCCGCCGCAACATGCGACATATGGCAACAATCTAGTATCGTATATATTCAAATGAAAACACTTAAATATTTAGAAACCATTTTACGCTAAGACCATGTATTACTGTTTCACAAATTTTCACTACAACGTCAAAAGTCGTTGTCATACAGGCATGGGATCTCACTCATTATTTTTTACCTTTGGTGTGTGCTAATTTCACAAGTTTTTATTATGCAACACCAACTAAAATAATACTTTTATTAAATAAACTAAAAAAAGAAAAAGAAAAGAGAGAATTTGATTGGTTAAGAGTTGGGAGCCCACTGAACCCTTCTAAGTAGGACCGGCAAACGGGTTGGGTCGGGTTAGAACGGGTTAGGTTCGGAATGGGTTAGGGTCGAAATGGGTCAAAATAAAAAAGGGTTGTTTTCAGTCGGGTCAGAATGGGTTCGGATTGGAACGGATTTGGGTCCAAACGAGTCCGAGTCAGATCGGGTCCCGTTCGGAATGGGTTTCGGGTCGAAACGGGTTTGGTTTATTTTTTGCGATTTCTAAAAACATGATTTCATAGTTAATATACCTTTTGTTCGAGTCGGTATAGAAACCGAAACTGACAAAAAAAAAAACAAAAAAAAACGCAACCGACCAAACCAAAACAATACAAAAAAATGAAAAAGTCAATATAATGCCTCGCTTTTTGAAAGTTACCTTAATTTGAAAGACTGTCTGCAATCTTATCCTCTTGGATCTTCTTGAATTGTATTTCGTTCAAATTATCGTAAACCGAGGCTTTGATCATGGCAAAACTTGACCTTTTAAGTAAATTATACTTCTTTTATCAATCATACTTGGTTCACATTCAAAGTATATACATACTCGATACATATTACCTTACACACAAACTCGTGCTTATTTTATGAACGAACCATCATAAATACATGTCCTAGTACTCCCTACGCATTCCAATACTTGATTATACATTTATGATACTTAACCCATGCTTCTATACTAGTTTAACACTTGAATGTATTTTAATTACACACATTCATGAATCTCGTGAAAATGTATTTATCTCACAAGCAAACTATAGTAAATACGAGTTTTTATAAACTTTAATCATACAAATACTTGATTTTATGTTTACAATACTTAAACTATACTAATATATATATTTAGTACCTAAAAATGTATTACATATTCATAAAACACCCTAAAATACATCCTAAACCAAACTACAGGGGCCTGTATTGTCAAAACTGAAACTTGTCCTGGAGGGTCAGCCAGGCGACACACGCCAAACACCCTTGGTAAGCTCCGCGATGCGCGGGCGGACCTGATCCATGACAACTTCTTCCCTGATCGTTTATTGGCTGTTTTTGGACCTTTAACCCCCAACTAAACGCATTTAAGGCACAACTAACACTAACCCTAATCCTCCTATTATAAATACATGTCCCCCACACTCTCCCAACACTTTACACTCTCTCAAAACACTCCCAGATCCTCTAAATTCATCCAATTTCTCAAGTTCTTGGCAGCTTCATACTTTGTTCAAAACATTGAGTTTTGAGCACCTTTTCTTTGATTTTATTCATGTTTCTTGCACCAATCTACTTTGATGACATTCAAGGATGTTATCCAAGATTCACCAAGGTGTAATCACGAGATACATCACTTACATAAGGCTCCAAAGTCAGATTTGTTTTCAGATTTATGCAAACTTATTGTAACTTCATTTTATTCAACTTTTATTCATCATTTCTTCTTCCACAAAGCTTGGCACACCTCTAGGAATGTTTCCACAGGTTTACCATGGTAAACCAAGGTGGGACATCACCATTTTGAGGTCCAAACTTTCTGTTTTGAAGAAACTTGGTTAAACTTTTATAAAACATAACTTTTCCTACTTGAATCTTGTACCTAACAATCTCGTAAACCCACCAATGGTTGTGGAACTTGTTAGAGTCGATTCTTATGAGTTTAGAGGTACAAACGACCTCTAAAATTTCTGATTTGCTAGGTTCAATTCAACCCACAAGTGTTGAAGTCACATAAGTTTGTCATAGTTCATATGGTGAGACTTATGTTAGATACAAGGTTTGGTGGTGCCTTGACTAGAGCCGTGATTCCAGCCCAGATGCAAGTGTGAACGTTGGATGCCTTGGCATTTCTAACTTGATTCCAAACCTCACTTGGTGATTTGCTTAATAATATACTAGTTAGTTCTTTATTTCTTGTAATTCGTGACCACCCTCCGAATTATCCTTGTGATGATTATGTGTAGTGGTGAATCATATAAAGAGGTTAAACCTCCTTGCTTTACACGATTGTCACACCCCAACCGATGGCGGAATCATCGGGGCGTGAAACTAAGCGAAATTGATTGTTCATGAGAATCCATAACAACTATTTATGACAATATATTTAAGGTTCAATATCCCACGCTATTAAAAATATAAAGGATAACAGTCGTTACAAATGTCAATCTCAAAAACATATCCATTCCGAAAACTCAGATTTTTTAGTGGGTTTCTATACTTCCTAACTTATTTCAGCATAGCATCTAAATCAACCTGTCACATACGTTAAAATAAAGTCAATACATAAAATGTAAAGGTAAGTGCACAAGTTTGCATAGCATATAGTATAAAAAGCGTTTATGCATAACCAGCATGTAACACGTAATGGGCGAAGCATGTAACTATCAAACAATGATTACAACTTAACCACGAGACTGCGTTGTAGAGTATGCGCGACACATGTTCAGCGAACACGTGAAGTAAAGAGATGTGATCCCTAGCAACCCCTGTCCACAACAGGTGTTGAGTCCAAACTATAGTACTATCGTTGCTAGAGGCGGTATAGTGTTACACTTTATAAGCATAGTACAAGCATTCATAGATCACGTATAGCATGCGGGAGCGGTTAGCGTTATAAAGTGTTTGCGTTGTGTGTTGTGTTTTGATATAGAACATATGTAACACCCAAAGTGCGTTAAATGAAAATGGGTTCGAGTATACTCACAGTGCGTGTTTAGCTAGTAAACACAGGCTGTATTGGATTGAAGGGAGTGACGGGTGGTCCGTAGGACAACCCTTAAAAGGCTTAATACAATGCACATTCTACATTTTATTCGGTTAATCGCTTGAACTTGGTAACCACTTTATGTTTGATAATGTAGGTATTAAAGTGCTCAAGATACGGATGTTATGATGATTGGATGGAAGTCACAAGTGATGGAAACAAGCTTGGATTATGAGAGAATAAACAAGGAAATGAAAGAGAAAAAAATTCACATATAGCCGTAAGCTATGCCTCCCAGCCGTAGCTTACGGCCCTCACTGAATCCAAAGATACAGCCGTAAAACAGGGACTAATAGCCGTAAAGATCACTGCCAGCCGTAACCTACGGCAGGTGGCCGTAGGTTACGGCTCCATCCTGATTTGTTGACCCATTGCCAGCCGTAACCTACGGCTGGGAGCCGTAGGTTACGGCTCCGTCTGATGTTTTTCTTGTAACTCCTCATTTAATGCTGAATTTGATGGATTTTATGAGGCTTTTCATGGGTTTTCGGTTATCAATCATTAGACACGAATTTTGGGGGCTTGTTGGTGACTTGGGAGCTTGAAGAACAACTTGTTAATCTTTAGTTTTATGTGTGTGATTGCCTTGAACATCAAAACTTGTTTGACAATGTTTGTTCAAGCCATGAGTGGCTAAACATTTGTGATCATCCTGGATTGAAGGTTTACTTTAGACATTTCATGTTTGATTTCATTATTTCTAGAATAACAATCTTTATCTTAATGGTTTGTTTGTTATGGTGTGTGATTGCTTGTTAGTAACTTGTTAATTCTTGCGTTAAACTAATTAGAAACCATACGTTCTTGGTGCCGTTGGCAATCGAGATATCATGGGTATAGTTAGGCTTGGGTAAGGGTTGATTGATCATCAGGTAACAACCTCACGTTCTAGGAATCTGAGTACTTAGTTCCCTTTCATCACTGCAAGTAGTCACACATGAACTATGTCTATGTAGTTCTTTCTAGTGGAATGATAACATGAATGTCAATTGAAACTGGAAATCTAGGATGGTCATTTGTCTCTAATTTACTTACAACCAACACTCCTCATTTGCAATTTATTTAGTTAAATTTAGTTCTTAAACCAATTCACTCAAATCAACTCTTGAATTTTATTTTCTTGCAATTAGTCTAATTTAGTTAATTTAGAGAAACAATTGAAATAGCACATTTTCCACAAACTCCCTGTGTTCGATACCCACTTACTGCTATCTACTTAGTTGTAATTGGATTAAATTTGATTGTGACCGCGACATCACGTCAAATTTTGGCGCCGTTGCCGGGGAGTAGTGCGCAACGTGTGTTATTTTCTTTCTTTTTAAGTTTGTTATTTTTTCCGATTTACGCTGGGTGTGTTAGTGTGCAGGTATTGACAGGTGCATGCGTACTAGGAGCTCTCACAAGTTATCACCTTTGGCATTTGATCCGGAAATTGAGCGAACGTTAAGAGGAAACAGAATTTTGCTAAGAGAGAACAGAATCAGTGGTTCACCAACAACACCGACTACACCAATCACACCAATTCGATACATGGATCCACCACAACCACCACCCACTACGGGTGAACCTATTTCACCATTCATACCAACATCCACTCAACCTTCACCAAATACCACCATGCCCGGTTCTACTACCGCATTTACTTCACCATTTGATATCCCATCACCCAACACTACATTACCTACCAATACTCAAACTGAACCTACCATTACCTTTAGCCCTGCTTCTACAATTCCACCACTTACCCATTTCTTTCCAGCTTCAGGTCAATCATCATCCACCTATACATTACCACAAGGCTCAACTGTTGTTCATGCTACTTCATCATTTGGAGCACCAAACCAGTCAGGTTTTCAATACTCATCTTTTCCATTTGGGCCATCATCGGGGGGTATAGAAGGAGATGGATATGACGAAGGATATGAAGATTTCGAGGGTTATGAGGAAGAGGGTTATGCTTATGTGGGTAGTGGAGATCAAAGGGAGTTGACTTATGTACCTGGTCAAACGCAAAGAATGTCAAGTGTTGGTGGGATTCCACAACAACAACTCATACCACAACACATTAGACCAAGGCCACAAGGGGTACAAGTGCAACGTCCTATTCCTTGCAACAAATTCGGCCACAAAACATACAACCTCAATTGCAAAGGCCGATTCAATATCCACCGATGCCCCAGCAACAATTTCAACAACCAATCGCACCACAAGGGTATATACCAAGACCTATGGGTCCTATTCGCCCAAGGGGTCGAGTGGGTGTTCCAAGAAGGCATCTTAGGGAACAAGCACGGGGGATAGAAGCACATTTCAGGCCAATCATTACTCAAAATCCTTCACCGGTGGTTATCCCTCACAACAACCAAGGGAGAACTTTTGAAGTAAGAACAAATTCGTTGCAAAGTCTACCGAAGTACAAAGGGCTAGCAACGGAAGAGCCGTATTTTCATCTAGAGGCCTATGACTCAATTTGCAACACTTTTGGGAGTCAAGGTTTTTCGGCTGATGATGTCAAGTTGGTCTTATTTCAGTTCTCTTTGGAGGATAAGGCAAAGAAGTGGTTTTACACTTTGCCTCCAGCATCTATATACACATGGGGAGAGATGCAACAAACTTTCCTCGATGAATTTTATACCGCCCAAAAGACAAACGATGCTAGAAAGGGATTGAGAAGCTTCCAACAACAACATGGTGAGATGTTCCATGAGGCATTTGAACGTTTCAACATGATGATTAAAAATTGCCCTCACCATGGAATTGAATTGTGGGAATTAATGAATGCTTTTCACGAGGGGTTGAGTGCCGAAGATGCACGTGACTTGATGTCTATTACCGGTGGGACTTTTGGAACAAATTATGAGAATGATGATTGGGAGTTTTTGGAAAGCATGGCAACTACATCAAAAAGAAAAGCTCAAGCATCGAGGAGAGCTCGACCGGCCATTGCCCAACCACAAGTGCATGCGATAGATGACGGTAATGTACAAACTTCTAATCAAATTTATAATGTTTGTGCTTTATGCAATGAAATAGGTCATGCGGCTGAAAATTGCCAAGGGATGGTGGAAGGGCAATATGAAGAAGTCAATGCAGTACAAGGTCAAGGAGGGGGTGGTAGAAATTACAACAACATGAATTCTAACACTTATCACCCCGGGTTGAGGAATCATCTGAATTTTCGTTATGGGAACCCTTCGAATCAATCAAACCCGAATTTTCAAGGTAGCCAAGGAAACTATGGTTCGCGCCAACCTTATAACAATCAAGGTGGATATAGAAGTGGGAACAACCAAGGGTACCAAAGGCAAACGGGTCAAGAACAAGGGGGGTCTTCGGGTGGAAACGAAATGATGGATATGTTGAAGAGCATGCAAGCGGAGATGCAAAGGAGAAACCAACTGGATGATGCTCGTATTCAAAAAGATGAGGCCCGAGATAAGGCAATTCAAACTTTGACCACCCAAATGGGTCAAATTGCAACTGAAGTGTCAGAATTGAAGAAAAACAAAGGTCAATTACCAAGCGACACTAAGGTAAACCCATCTCATGGTACTTCTAGAGGTAATCATGTTCCCATTCATCATGTAAGTGTTTTGAGAAGTGGGAAAGAGTACAAAACCAATCCTTTACCGGATTTGGTTGATGGGGTGGTTGAAGATATCACGGGTCAAGATAGTGAGGAAGAAAATGAACCACCTATTGTTTCTTCGAAAAAACCCAATTTTGAAAAACCCGAAATTAATAAAGAAAATAAACAGAAAAACGAGGGTGAGGGATCTAGTCAAGTACCATTTCCCTCGGCTTTATTAGATCCGGGTAAGAAAATTTTCATTTAAAAAAGGGGGCCTCAAAAAGAGGAAATGTGGGAGGTTTTTAAACAGGTTAAAATCAATCTTCCTTTGCTTGAAGCTATTAAACAGGTACCCGCTTACGCCAAGTTTTTAAAAGAATTGTGTACCCAAAAGAGGCAACAAAAAGTGCCTAAATTGGTTGATTTGAAGGAGCGGGTAAGCGCGGTTTTGAAAGGAGATCTTCCTCCTAAGCTACAAGATCCGGGAACGCCTCTTATAAATATTCAAGTTGGAAATTTTCAAACTGCAAGGGCGTTATTGGATCTTGGAGCCGGAGTAAGTATCTTACCGGGGGGGTTATACGACCAATATGATTTTGGTCCATTGAAACGGGTTGAGACAACGGTGGTATTAGCCGATTTGTCTCATAAACTTCCTCGGGGTATTGTACGGGATGTGATAGTTAAAGTTGATGAGTTTTATTATCCCGTGGACTTTCTTGTGCTAGACTACTCATCCGCGGACCCAATTCAACAACAAAATATTATTTTGGGTTGGCCATTTTTAAACACCGCACATGCCGTTATTGATTGTCGATATGGTACGGTCGACATGACATTTGGTAATAGAAAGATGAGATTGAACGTTTTTACTAATGGTACTAATGTTTATGATGAGTGTTTTGTAGCAAACTTCATAGATGAATATGACCCAAAGGAGTTCGAGGAAGAGATTTTGGGTTCTTGTGTTCGTGGTGTGTCTTTGCAGGTGCACGCATGTGATTTGGAAAAGGAAGAGAAAGAGCAAGAGGCTTTTGCGGTAAAGGAAGGAAGACCGCCATGGACCCACCAAACGGATACTCTACCGGTGGAGATTGATTCGGGTACAAAGCCTTCCTTGGAATGTCCACCAAGTGTGGAATTGAAAGAGCTACCAAAGCACCTAAAATATGTATTTTTGGGGGAGAATGACACTTTACCGGTGATCATTGCTTCCAATTTGGAAGTAGCTCAAGAGGAGGAGTTGATACGGGTGTTGAAGGCTCACAAGTCGGCAATTGGGTGGACAATAGCCGACTTAAAGGGTATTAGTCCTTCCATTGTAATGCATAAAATTATTACAAGTGAGGATGCAAACCCGACCCGTGAAACACAAAGAAGGTTAAACCCGAATCTAAGAGAGGTGGTAAAGAAAGAAGTTATCAAGTGGTTGGATGCGGGGATCATATATCCCATTTCGGACAGTGCGTGGGTAAGTCCGACTCAGGTAGTGCCTAAAAAATCAGGCATTCAGGTAATTAAAGATGAGCAAGGTGAGCAAATCGCCACCCGCCCGGTAACCGGGTGGCGAGTTTGTATCGATTATAGAAAATTAAACGTCGCTACCTCCAAAGACCATTTCCCGTTACCCTTCATTGACCAAATCATTGAAAAACTTTCCGGTCAAAAATACTATTGTTTTTTGGATGGGTATTCGGGATATAACCAAATTGCTATTCACCCGGACGACCAACACAAAACCACGTTTACATGTCCATATGGAACATTTGCTTTTCGGCGGATGCCATTTGGACTATGTAACGCCCCCGCCACATTCCAAAGATGTATGATGAGTATATTTTCGGACATGGTGGGGGATTCTCTTGAAGTGTTTATGGATGATTTTTCCATTTTTGGGCCAAGTTTTGACTCTTGTCTTGATGAGTTAGAAAAAGTTTTGAAAAGGTGTGTAGAGACAAACTTGGTCTTAAGTTGGGAAAAGAGCCATTTTATGGTTCAAGAGGGTATTGTGTTGGGGCATGTGATTTCGGACCGGGGAATGGAGGTAGATAAAGCAAAAATTCGGGTAATTTCATCTCTACCCCCACCAAAGAATGTTAAGGGGGTGAGATCATTTTTGGGACATGCGGGGTTTTATAGAAGGTTTATTAAAGGCTTTAGTGTAATTACAAAACCTTTATGTAACTTATTGTTGAAAGATGTTCCCTTTGATTTTACTGACGAATGTTTGCAAGCGTTTCATGTGTTGAAGGAACAGTTGGTGAAGGCTCCTATCTTGCAACCACCGGATTGGTCGAAGCCGTTTGAAATTATGTGTGATGCTAGTGATACGACCATTGGAGCGGTTTTGGGTCAAAGAGTTGATAAGAAGCCGGTGGTAATCTACTATGCAAGCAAAACTTTGTCCGAGGCGCAACTGAATTACACCACGACCGAGAAAGAATTATTAGCGGTGGTGTATGCCTTAGACAAGTTTAGAGCTTACATTTGGGGGGAGCAAGGTGATTGTTTATTCGGATCATAGCGCGGTCCGATATCTAATGGAAAAGAAGGATGCAAAGCCCCGGTTGATTCGTTGGGTGCTTTTGTTACAAGAATTCGATCTTGAGATTCGGGACAAGAAAGGGTGTGAAAATGTTGTTGCGGATCATTTGTCCCGAATCCCGTTGGAAGGTGTTGACGACCCGAGTGAGATTAATGAACGGTTTCCCGATGAACAATTGTTAGCCGTTTCTACTTTTGTTGCACCTTGGTACGCCCATTATGTGAACTATTTGGCCAAGGGTGCAATTCCGAATCATTGGACGAAGAAGAGACGACAACAATTCTTGAGTCAAGTTAAACAATACATTTGGGATGAACCGGATTTGTTCAAGATTGGACCCGATCAAGTGATAAGGAGGTGTGTTCCCGAAACTGAAGTTTTAGAAATTTTGACCCATGCTCATTCATCGGCATGTGGTGGGCATTTTAGTGGGAACAAGACGGGTTACCGGGTGCTATCATGTGGGTTTTATTGGCCAACAATTTTCAAAGATTCTTGTGAGTACGCCCGAAATTGCATCAATTGTCAAAGAGTTGGAAGTATATCGAAGCGGGATGAAATGCCTCTACAGCCGATTTTGGTGGTGGAGGTGTTTGATGTATGGGGAATAGATTTTATGGGTCCGTTTCCTAATTCAAATGGATTCTTATACATATTGGTTGCGGTTGACTACGTTACAAAGTGGATAGAAGCCATTGCTACAAGGACCAATGATCATTCCGTGGTGTGTAAATTTGTGCAATCCAATATATTCGCTCGTTTCGGTGTGCCAAGGGTGATAATAAGTGATGGCGGTTCACATTTCAAAAATTTTAATTTTGCAAAGTTGTTGAAACGATATAATGTGAACCATCGTGTGGCGACACCGTACCATCCGCAAACAAGTGGACAAGTTGAAGTTTCCAACCGTCAAATTAAGGAGATTCTCATGAAGACGGTAAGAACGGATCGAAAAGATTGGTCAAGTAAACTTGATGATGCGTTGTGGGCATATCGAACGGCCTACAAAACTCCAATCGGAACCACCCCTTATCGGATGGTGTATGGGAAGGGGTGTCATTTACCAATGGAGTTAGCACATCGAGCGCATTGGGCCATTAAAACTGTTAATGCGGATTATGACGAAGCGGGTCGAACAAGGAAGTTGCAATTGAATGAGATCGAGGACATACAAGATGAAGCTTATGAATGTGCTTCCGCATACAAAGACAAACTGAAGAAAGTTCATGATGCAAAGATAAGGAAAAAGAACTTCGAAGTGGGTCAAAAGGTGTGGTTGTACAATTCAAGGTTGAAGATGTTTGCGGGAAAACTCAAGAGCAAGTGGATGGGTCCTTACATCATCCGAAGAGTGGGAAAATTTGGTGATGTTGATATAGAAGACGAACAATCCAATAGGCAACAAACGGTGAACGGGCATCGACTCAAACCGTACTTGGAAGGTAACGACATTAACCATATTGATCTCGACAAAGTGGGCTTCATTTTACGCCCGTTGGATGATGAGGAAACTTGAAAGAGGCCCAGGTTTGGTATTTTGTACATATTGTAGTTTAGTTTTGTGTTTTGAATAAAGTCCCGTTTAGAACCGGTGTTTGAAACAAGTGTGGGGAAATCCTTGCGAATTTCCCGAGCATAGTGTTGAGGACAACACGGGTTTTTAACGGGGGGTAGGGTTAATTTTTCATGTTTTCAAAATATTAAAAAACCATAAAAATTAAACAAATTTGAAAAGTTAAAAAAAATAATAATAATAAAATTTCATAAGTTAAATTTTTGGCGTGACCTTTGTTGCCCAGGTCCAGCCGTAAGTTACGGCTCCTTGCCGTAGCTTACGACTCATGTATGAAAAATTGAACCTTACCGCTATGAGCCCCTGTTTTACGGCGACACTAAATATTCCCAGATCCAACCGTAACCTACGGCTCCCAGCCGTAGGTTACGGCTCGCAGCAGAAAGTTAAGGGTCCCTTTGGCTGTCGGCGTGTTTTATAAAAAAAAAAATATATATATATATATATAATAAATAAATAAAACCGAAAATAATTTAATAATAACAATAACACTTCTAATAAACCCCAACCACACATCAATCAATTCTAACCCTATCCACACAACTTCTTCTTCTCCATCTTTCCATTCAAGAACCCTAACCACCATAACCTTCATACTTTCATAACTTTCTCAAATCAAGTCCGATTTCAGTGATTTTTGGGTCCATTTTGGGTGAAATTTCACAAGGAATTCAGATTTACACTTGTATCTTGAAGATTCCTTTGTTTTGGGGTCGGATTTGAGCTTGAGGGGTGCAGAAAATTTGGGGCTTTTTGTGGGTTTTTGTTTGAACTTCAAGTTTTTGTGATTCTCATCTTCTACAACACCAAGGTATGCAATTTCTTGTCATTAGTTGAAGTACATTAAGGTTTGTAAGTTTTCATTATAGTTTTTGCTTACACACTTGCTTGTATGAGATAGATGATAGGATTTTAGTAAGCCTTTGAATGTTTGGGTGTAAATGTGTTTAATGTCTAGTGGAAAATTTTGGAAAATTCTGATTTTTAGGGACATTATGCCAAAATTTTGTTTGAAAGAATGAAATTTTGATTTTTGCTCATCTACACCCATAACATGAAGCAAGTGTGGGGAAGATTTGGGAAAAATACTAATTTGAGTTGTTTGTGTGGTTTTGAAGGTGTGTAGGTATGGTGACGAAGAAAGGGAAAGGAATTGCAAGTTCTTCTAATGCGCCTCAAGAGGAGCAACAAAAGAGGAGGAGATTGACCCGTGTTGGTGACCCGGACTCGGAGGAGGATGCACCTCCAAGGGGTCCGAAGCCGGATTGGACAACCGGCTCATTGTTAGATCAACCTGAAGAATGGAGAGAGGATCTGTTTCATGAACAAATGAACAACTTAAAACAAAGGGGTGAAGCGTTTATTTGTGAGAAGGAAATCAAAGAGGTTGAATTCGGGCCATTCGGGATAACGGACAGGTTTAAAGCATTGGGTTGGGGTGCAGCTTTGAAATGTTATGACAGGGAAGTGAAGAAGATGTACGACAAGCAGATTCAAGAATGGGTGGCTTCACTTGAATGTCCCCCGTATAAGTCCCCAAGCAAGATGAGGCTCGTTGGACGGTGTAATGGGGTGAAAGTAGAAATGTGTTATGACTCTTTGCGCAAAATAGCAAAGTTTGACGACATACCCGCAAATGAGTACATTAACCTGAGTCTCAAAGAACTCTACCACGAGCCCAACAAGCATCCGCAATGGCAAAATATGCTTGACTACGTTTTCCTTCCGGGCACAACACATGGGAAGTTATATAGGAGCAATTTGAGAATGGAAGCGAAATTGTTGTTGACATTGTGCATATATAATGTGGTTCCAAGGCGGGGTGACAAGATGGAAGTGCGGCATCAAGAAGTACCGATTCTATATATGCTGATGCGTGGATCTCCCAAGGTCCCTTTCCGATTTCTTGTGTTGCATAACATCTGGTTGAGCAAAATTAGTGGAGAAAGAAAGATTATACCTCATTGCCGGTTGATTACGGCATTGTTAAAAAAATATGGGGCAATTAAAGGTGATGAGAAAGGTTCTTACAAGAGGTTTAGACCACTCGACCTTAAGAGTCTTGGGCCAGATTGGACTTACACAGAAACGGAGAGGTATCATAGGTTGAAAACAGATGGGAGAAGGTGGAGAGCGTTGAAGGTGGACGCTAGGCCGTTACGACCGGGTGAGGCTGAGGAGCCGGAGGTAAGTGGAGATGAAGAGGTAAGTGGAGATGAGGATTACCGCGAAGATGCCTTTATGGTTGATGCTCCAGTTCAAGGGGCCGGTGTGCAAGCTGGTTATGTGGGGGGTGCATTTGATTATGCACAGCAAGCCTACGATCCTTATTGGGCCCACACGGGAGATATGGTTCAAATTATTGAACAAAGGCGGCCTCCCACTTTTGGAGGATGGAGTGAACCAAACCAAGTGCTTTTTGATCAACAAACTTTCATGGGGGCAAGTATAGAAAGGGCTTTAAAGCGGAATTATGATAGGAGTGAGCATTGGAACCGTGCTCATATGTATGCTCATGAAGAAGAAGTAAACAACCGCTATTTAGATGATCGTCAGAGACGCATACATGACCAGTGGCATTCGGGTCAACCAATTGAAGCGGATCCGCCAGTTGTGGACTACACTACATTGCCACCGTATGACGGTAGTGTGTCGTATCCCACCCCACCATTGCATCATTCTCAGTGGGTGGATCCACATGCTATGAGTTATCAACAGGCGAATCCAAGTGGTGATCAAGGAAGTAGCAGTAGCGGTGGAGCATTTGGCTTTGGCGAGTGGAAGGATATGATGACATCCATCTTCGGGCCTCCTCAGCCAAAATATTACTAGCCAGGTCGTATCTTGCTCCTTTGTACATTTGTGTATATTTGTTTATGTCGTTTGTTATGTTTATGGTTGGGAGGTAGGGTGGTGTTTTGATGTTGATATGTTGTTGGGTTGTGTTTGTTGGTGGTGTCTTATGTTAAAAAGAAAAAAAAAACATAAAAAAATTTATAAAATGAAAAATCCAAACAGAAATTTGAGGTTTGAGTGAAGAAGCGTTTTTGTTGATGTTGAAAAATTTTAGTGGTCAAAGCCTCTCAAAACCATACATTGGGGTCAATGTATCCCAAGTGTGGGGATGGGGGAATTTTTTGAAGTTTCTGAAAAATTTTGAGCCAAGTGAAACGATGTGAAAATTTGAACACCCTAGATTAACCCCAAGTTGGTGCACCGGCAACCCTTGATACCTTTTTCATTCTTGGTGAGAATTGTAGCCACACGTGTATATAAATAATGCTTATCTTTGATGAGAGTGGCTACGGGTGGGGGTGCATTAGAACTTGTGCTTAAATGCGATTTGAGTCCTTAGTTAGACATGAATGCAAAGAGGATAAGGGCATTTAGGTAGCCTCGTCGTTGGTGTGAGCGAGTGTGGGATTTGGGGGGTTGGACCTCATAAGTTATATATATGAGCATGGTAGTGAGAGGGCCGGGGGGTTTGGACATTTAGTTGCCATTTTGTGCTTTAAAAGCCTATCAATTGTTTCCCCTAGCTACTTACCTAAAAATTTACCCAACTTGACTCGGTTTTATAGTGATTAGTGATAGTTTAGTAGTATGTAATGTTATTTGATGTTATGTTGAAAGTATTACTTGAAAAAAAAATGATGAAAAAAAAAGAGAAGTGTTGTTAGTTATCTTATGTATAGTAGTAAGTTTGATAGTTGTTTATTTGTTTATTTGTGTAATAAAAGACCGGGTCAAGTTTTCGCTACTTCATATATATTCCATTTCCTACCCATACGCCTAGCCACGTTACAACCTTGGAAGTCCCTTTGATTTGCATTTATGTTTGACACATTTTAGGAGAATGATTGATTTAGGTACAAGCTTATGATTGTGCAACCACCCGTTTGCCTAGTGTGTGTCTAGCTTATCTTTGCTAGTTTTCACTTGTAGCCGAGAGGAGAGATTTAGAGAGGGGTGCATTGGTTGGGTGTTAAAAAGGGGTTAGTAAAAAAGATTGCTTGTTTTTGCTTGGTTTGCATGATTGATCACTTGTGTTTGCTGAATAGTTTTGAATGGGTTGCTTGGGACAAGCAACGGGTAAGTGTGGGGATGTGACGGGTGGTCCGTAGGACAACCCTTAAAAGGCTTAATACAATGCACATTCTACATTTTATTCGGTTAATCGCTTGAACTTGGTAACCACTTTATGTTTGATAATGTAGGTATTAAAGTGCTCAAGATACGGATGTTATGATGATTGGATGGAAGTCACAAGTGATGGAAACAAGCTTGGATTATGAGAGAATAAACAAGGAAATGAAAGAGAAAAAAATTCACATATAGCCGTAAGCTATGCCTCCCAGCCGTAGCTTACGGCCCTCACTGAATCCAAAGATACAGCCGTAAAACAGGGACTAATAGCCGTAAAGATCACTGCCAGCCGTAACCTACGGCAGGTGGCCGTAGGTTACGGCTCCATCCTGATTTGTTGACCCATTGCCAGCCGTAACCTACGGCTGGGAGCCGTAGGTTACGGCTCCGTCTGATGTTTTTCTTGTAACTCCTCATTTAATGCTGAATTTGATGGATTTTATGAGGCTTTTCATGGGTTTTCGGTTATCAATCATTAGACACGAATTTTGGGGGCTTGTTGGTGACTTGGGAGCTTGAAGAACAACTTGTTAATCTTTAGTTTTATGTGTGTGATTGCCTTGAACATCAAAACTTGTTTGACAATGTTTGTTCAAGCCATGAGTGGCTAAACATTTGTGATCATCCTGGATTGAAGGTTTACTTTAGACATTTCATGTTTGATTTCATTATTTCTAGAATAACAATCTTTATCTTAATGGTTTGTTTGTTATGGTGTGTGATTGCTTGTTAGTAACTTGTTAATTCTTGCGTTAAACTAATTAGAAACCATACGTTCTTGGTGCCGTTGGCAATCGAGATATCATGGGTATAGTTAGGCTTGGGTAAGGGTTGATTGATCATCGGGTAACAACCTCACGTTCTAGGAATCTGAGTACTTAGTTCCCTTTCATCACTGCAAGTAGTCACACATGAACTATGTCTATGTAGTTCTTTCTAGTGGAATGATAACATGAATGTCAATTGAAACCGGAAATCTAGGATGGTCATTTGTCTCTAATTTACTTACAACCAACACTCCTCATTTTCAATTTATTTAGTTAAATTTAGTTCTTAAACCAATTCAATCAAATCAACTCTTGAATTTTATTTTCTTGCAATTAGTCTAATTTAGTTAATTTAGAGAAACAATTGAAATAGCACATTTTCCACAAACTCCCTGTGTTCGATACCCACTTACTGCTATCTACTTAGTTGTAATTGGATTAAATTTGATTGTGACCGCGACATCACGTCAGGGAGCGCATGGAGTTAGCCTGCGCACAGAAGCATAAGTCGTTGAGAAGAGCGTTGAACAATGCGTAAACAAAATGTCGAATGGTTGAGTGTTCGAAAGGTGATCCGAACGGATGAGTATAATCCATTCGAGCGGATGACCATTCGAACGGATGGCCATTTAAATGAGTTGTCTTTGTTTGTAAAATTATTTAAAATTCAAATTTTCGTTAAAAGTATTCAAACAATGTAAAATATAAATGCCAGGTCATCTGAGCGGATGGCCATTCGATCGGATGGCTATTCGAGTGGATTGTTGCCTGTACTTTGAAGTCTTTGTAAAATTTTCCTAAGTAAAAGTTTTTGAGTTAACGGAGACGGCGTGACGACGTGTCAAACAACGGAATAACACCAAGTACAGCTCATTCGATCGAATGGTATCAGCCCATTAGGTCAGATGCACTGTTTTTTATGAAGATTCATATTTGACCCGTTAATCGGTCATCTCTTTGGTGGAAATCCGTTTTCAAGCCGGATCTCGACTAAGGAACGAGTTGAGAGTCTAGTTGAGTCCAGATTCCATCAGTTTTGAGTAGAAAAGTGAAGAAAATTCGAAATCAGATAAAAAGTGTTGAAATCTTTCGTGTTTGAGTTGAAAATTGTGAAATCCTTTAGATCTAGAACCATTCTCGATTAAATGGTGCTCCACAACAGTTTGCATAAGCAACCAAGTAAAAACCACCTTCAAGAGGTCCAAATAAGATGATTTCGGGAAGAAAACTAGTGTTTGTGTGTGATTTTGATGAAGAAGATGATGTAGAAGTGATTAGAGATGAAGATTGTACAAGATTGGAGAAGAAATGCTTACAAAATGGCCTTGATTCGCGATTAGGAGTGACTGAGAGCGTGTGAGCGGATGGAAGTGTCAAATTAGAGAAAGGAGGGTGTACGACGGTATTTATAGGGGAGGTGCAAGGGTTTAAGTTGGTGCATGAGATGGCAGTGGTCGGATGGTCATCCGGGTCGAATGGCCTTCCGGTCGGATGGTCATCCGAGCGAATCTCCATTCGGACAGCCTTGTTGCGTTTGTTAGTTTTCCAACTTTCGTTTCGTTTGTTAAGTGTTTCGTTGCGTTTAATCGAGTTGCGAGTGAGCGTTTGAGTGTATAACTGTTGCGTTGATAACCACATAACATTTAAACAACTAATCACACAAATAACACACATATCATAAGTAAATCTGCGTTTCGAGTCTTCGTTGAGTTTGTGTTGCGATAGCGTTTAGTCTAAACAAGCGACGTGACATGCGATAAAATGCTTATAAGTAGTAAACGTTGTAATATAGAGTTAAATGCGATAACTTCGTTTTGAATAAGTTTTGTAATAAGCGTTTAAAATTCGTTAAAAATATAGTTTTAAACCCTTCTGCGTTAATCGAAATCTCGGGAGTACAAGCGGTTAAGAAAGAAAGGACAACATTAGGTAATGATCCGAAAAGTCGGGTTGTTACAGCCTCCCATACTTTAGGAAATTTTGTCCCGGAATTAAGGATTAGGCGTAACGAAGAGTTGTGGATATTTAGCTTTCATATCACTTTCGAGCTCCCAAGTGAACTCGACCCACGTTTGCCTTCCCAGCGAACCTTCACTATAGGAATGCGAGAGTGTCGAAGTTTTTTGGTCTCTTGGTCCATGATTTCTACTGGCTTTTCCACAAAGTGTAGAGTTTTGTTAGGACCGGTTTAACTCCGAAACGATTGCTAAACGAACGTGAAACGTGCGGAATCCGTACACGAACGCGGCCGAAACATACAAGACGTAATATAAACGTGATTCTATATAAGATCTGAAATGTACAAAGAACCTTGAATCACTTAGAGACTTTCTCTCTCTAGAACTAGAGCTCTTCAAATCTCAAATGTGCAAAAGTCTTAAAATGATTTAGCTTGAACTCTATTTATAGAGATGAGGTTTAGCTTGAAAATGTCATGACCATTTCAAGGGAAACCTTAGATTTAGCTTGAAATAAACATGTGTTCATTTCAAGGGAAACCTTCACTATTAGATTTAGCTTGAAACTGTCAAGTAACATTTTCAAGGAAAATCACCACTTTCAAGCTAAATTACATTAAACATACTATTTCATGAAACAAGACGAAGTCAATAGACATAGTGCACTAACAGACTCCCCCTTGGATATTGACGAAGTCTTCAGTGACTATTCTTGCAATATGACACATCTTCAGTCTTGATCATTCTGCTTTCTCTTTCAAGTTGTAACATTGTACGCATCCATCACTCTCTTCTTCTATCAGCTTCAGGCTCCCCCTTTCATCAAGCTTCCGTGCTTTGGGATTGACACCTAGCTTTCCATCTACAAGCTTTTCTTTGTTTCAAACTTGTCTTCAGACTCCCCCTTAGACTCTGCTTTTAGGATCGTAGTCTGGACTATCTTCTGCAATTTCTTAAACAT
Source organism: Helianthus tuberosus (assembly GCA_030545235.1). Taxonomy (NCBI): domain Eukaryota; kingdom Viridiplantae; phylum Streptophyta; class Magnoliopsida; order Asterales; family Asteraceae; genus Helianthus; species Helianthus tuberosus. Next base: position 50,842 of record JARYGA010006372.1, read on the forward strand.
TTATGAGTAACAGCATTTTGAATTCTCAATCAATCTCTAATCCACTCCCCCTATCAACAAACTTCATAGATTTAGCAATGTTAAAGAATCCAACTCCCTCACAGTTTAAAGAATTCAAACGAGATTTCAGGGGTTACCTGTATATCCAAGTAGTGTTCCCCACGAAATAAGCAAGTTTGAATTTAGGTTTATATCCCGAAAAAGTTTACTAAATGTATAAAAACCTACCGACACATCCATGGTGAGATCGTTTAACACATTTAAACTTTCCATTTCTTTAGCGTACTGTAACTGTCTACTGATGTACTATCATTTCCTCTTTTTACGCAAAAACTCAAATTTTTGAATTTTATCATGTTTTTTACTTTTTCAAATTTTCAAATGTTTTTGTATTTTCTAACAACAATATATCTCCCCCTAAAATGCAAAACCATTTAAAGAAAATTTGACAACCAACACTGATAGCTTTGTCTCGCCATCCATTTTCTGCTAAAAGTGTACTGATTTGCAGAAAATCTAACATACCCCCATGATTTACAACACATTGATCTTAATAGTTTGAATACCGTTTTTCAATCTGATGAAAGTAATCATGTTTGTTCAACCGTGAGGGTTTCGGCATATTCGATCAACACTCCCCCTTACAACAAACTATTTTCCCATAATGATTTCAAAACACTTAAGTTTGTTTTAATCAGAATGGTTTTTCCGGAAAAAATAGTTTGTTTACCCATCACTTGTAGGTTCGGGGTCATCACATCACCTTGTTCTCTTTAAAAATGTTTTTGTAAAAAATTTTAACAATATAAGATCAAACACCACTATCACTTGTAGAAAATCAAGTACAACTTAATGTCCTTGATTAACCACTTGTAAGACGAAATATCACAGTTACCATCCTGTGAATTTCTCAAGAATGATGCCGATACCTGCTTCACACTTACCAACCTGGAAGCTCCGGCAAGTCAGGAATTCAACCAACAGATTTTGACACCCAAGCCTGACCAGCCTTAGGCGCATTTTGAGCTTTTCTCTTTTCTTCATAAAACTCTTTCACTCCTTTTTCTTTACCATCAACCATCTTGCTAAAAATATGTTTAACATTGCTATTAAACATTTTTCCAGCATCAACACCTTTTGATTTTAGGTTTGCGGCTCGTAATGGTGGAAAATTCTCATCATTCATTAACGGAACTGTCTCTTCCTTCTTTACCTCAACTTGTGGCTCATCTGATTTTGTGGAATCAGATTCATTGCCCGAACTTGGCTTGTCTGACTTTGATGAGCCAGATTCATCGCCAATGACTTTCTTTTTCTTCTTGTTCTCTTTTGTCCTCAGATTTACATCTGAAGAATTCGATTTGCTTGACTTTGCCGTCGAGTGAATCGATTAATCAGAACTTTTATTCGAACCAACTGGTGAACCCGAAGACAAAATCTTCTCCAAATACTCTCTCGCCTTCTTCCTCTTCTTCCTCAGTCTGTCTCTCTGCCCCTGTGAAAGCTTTACTTTCTTATCTTCCACTTTCTGTTCATTGGGCTTGACAGTGACTGGTTTCTTTACCGTTCTTTGAGAATTAACCCTCAATCTTTCATTTGATCTCCTTGGGCAATCTCTGGCAATATGACCTCTGATTTGACAGTTATAGCATCTTCTTGTCTCATAACTCCACTTCTGGCAGTTAACAGCAATGTGTCCTCTCACACCACAGGTGTAGCACACTCTGTTATCGTACCATCCACTTTGGTCAGTCCAAACCTTCAGATCATAACATTGTTTGGCTTGGTTATAGTCATTTCTCCTCCTCAATGTTGGATTTGTCTTTTGAGCACTGTGGTCAAACCTGCACCACTTATTACCAACATTTTGTGAGTTTTCATTTTTAAATTTTTGTGATTTTTGATAATGATTGGATGATTTATCTGATGAGCTTTTATTTTCAATTTTAGAATTTTTCAAATTTTTAACTTTTTGTTTCTGTTCTACACTCTTCTTAACAGGTTTTTGTTTAGAACATTCACCTGTTTCAGTAGATTGCAAAACAGTATTTTTAAATTTTTCTTGTAAATCTAAAAATATTTTTCTTTTCTTTTCTTTTCCTTTTCCTTTTCATCATCAGATATTTCATCACAATCTTCAATTTTGACTTTGTCAAAATTTGTGACATTACAGAATTGATCGGTTTTGGACAAACATGTGAAGTAGAAATCACAAAACCTTTCAATTTATTCTCAAGCTCTTTGATTTTAATCCGAGTTTTTTCAGCTTCTTTTTCAAGCTGAATGATTTTAGCAAGATGAGAATTGATTTCAATTTGTTTTTCCAGATTATCTTTACCAAAAATATCTTTCTCATCTTCTAAAATCTTTATTTGACTTTTGAAATCATTTTCTAATTGTTTAAAATTTTTATTTTCTGATGACAAACTCTCAACATTCTTCAAAAGTTTGTCATTTTCAGATCTCAATTTTTCGCAGTTTAAGCGCAACTCCAAAATATGTTCATCATCAGTTTTCTTCCCATCTTTCAAAGCTTTGTTTTCCAATGTCAAATTCTCCGCATCACTCAAGAATTTGGCATTATCTGCTCCAAGTTTATCACATTTTGAGCACTTTTCATTCATCTTTTCAGCATCAGCTTCTTTCTTTGTTTCCATCCTGTATGTTCCTGCAAAAATTTTTTTAACAAAATCAAGAGGATTCATATTTTCATCAATATAACAACCTCTCCTAATATCGTATTTCATAACCCTTTTTGCTGCAAGACATACATAAAATCTTTTTCTCATTTCAATAATCACTTCCAAATTTATCTTTTCTAAATCCTTATTCATCTCATACATCAACTCTTCTTTTCTTTTTTCTTTATCAAACTTATGTGAACTAAGCTTAATGATGAATTCTCTAAAATGAAGCTTTGAGAAACTAGCATTCTTTTTTAGTTCACTCAAAAATTCATCCCATTCTATTGGTAATGCTTCAGCAAATTTTAAGATTTTTTCAGCAGTTGAAACCCTTATCTCATATCTATCTAACCTATCAATCAAATCATCAAACCGTTTATCCAACTTTTCCAAAGATTCATTTTTCATGCAGAAAAAATTTTCGAATCTTTTATTCCAAATGTCCTTCTTATCTCTCTTATCAAACCAAGATCCAGAAGTCCAATCATTTAAATCTTTAAGATTCTCGTTTTCCTGTTCATCAAACATTTTAGCCATCTTGAATCACCTGGACAAACAAACAAACACAATCAGTATACACAATATCAAATATCCTGAAACAGACTGATACTCAGTTGATGTGAAATGATCTTGACACGAAAATCCTCTTTCAAGTGAAATCCCAAGTTGACCAGTTTGAAGCGAAATCACTAGTTGATCAGTTGAAGCGAAATCAACTATTGACCAGTTGAAGCGAAATCAACTATTGACCACTTGAAGCGAAATCAACTATTGACAGACTTTCAAGCGAAATCCCAAGTTGAATAGTTTTGAAGCGAAATCTAACACTATTCTATTCAAGCGAAATCCCAAGTTGATGTTTCAAGCGAAATCAAACACTATTCTGTTCAAGCGAAATCCCAAGCTGATGTTTCAAGCGAAATCTGATCTAATGTACTATCTCAAGCGAAATCAAGACCAAAACATCATGTTCAAGCGAAATCTTGCTGAAAGTTACGGATTCGAACACAAAAACTCGAAAATCTCCTAAACGACAAGGAATTTGAATCTGAAACCTGGTAGGATTGTTTATCAACTATTTTCGCACAACATACTAAAATATTAGCTGATTCGGACCATGAAATCCCGTTCAATTTGTCGAAAATCCATAGAAAACGTGAAAGAATGAGTAGATGATGAAGAAAAGATGCAATTCAGATCTGAAAATGCTATAAACTGGTACGAATCTTGTTGTTTGATCAACGCAATCGAGCTCCTGCTCTGATACCACTTGTTAGGACCGGTTTAACTCCGAAACGATTGCTAAACGAACGTGAAACGTGCGGAATCCGTACACGAACGTGACCGAAACATACAAGACGTAATATAAACGTGATTCTATATAAGATCTGAAATGTACAAAGAACCTTGAATCACTCTAGAACTAGAGCTCTTCAAATCTCAAATGTGCAAAAGTCTTAAAATGATTTAGCTTGAACTCTATTTATAGAGATGAGGTTTAGCTTGAAAATGTCATGACCATTTCAAGGGAAACCTTAGATTTAGCTTGAAATAAACATGTGTTCATTTCAAGGGAAACCTTCACTATTAGATTTAGCTTGAAATTGTCAAGTAACATTTTCAAGGAAAATCACCACTTTCAAGCTAAATTACATTAAACATACTATTTCATGAAACAAGACGAAGTCAATAGACATAGTGCACTAACAAGTTTCGTTAACTTGCAAAGCTTCAAGAGGCACATGAAGATTTTCTTCAGCTAGGCACTTCTTGAGGTTCGAGACGTGGAAGGTCGGATGTACGTTGCTGAGTTCCTCCGGTAATTCGAGTCGGTAGGCTAATTTGCCAATTCTTTCCAGAATCTTAAAGGGTCCCACGTATCATGGCGCTAGCTCTCCTTTCTTTCCGAATCGGATCACCCCCTTCCAAGGTGAAACCTTTAGGAGTACGTGATTACCAACTTCAAACTCAAGGGGCTTGCAGCGTTTATCGGCGTAACTCTTTTGATGACTCCGAACTTTCAAGAGATTGTCTCGTATCTGGAGGATCTTGTAACAACTCTCATCAAAAGTCATATTTATTTAATTAATTAGTCCAAAAGGAAACCCTAATTAAGACACTCAAGTAATTCTACAGAAACCCTAAAATTTTCATAATTTTCAGAATCAGGATTAGGGCCCGTAAAACTCAGGGGGGGTAAAACCCTAGTTACGATTATCCAAATAACTCTCTGTCAAATACGAAATTTGAGAAACTGTTGACTCAGCAAGCCTACCCATGCACGTAGCAACCCTATGGTAGAATAGGAGGCCTCGCGTCACGCGACACCTAGGGCAGGACCCCTCGCGTCACGCGAGGGGGGTAAAAATTTACCTATAAATTGTGGGGTTTGGGACTGGAATCTGGGCACAAAAACGACGTTCAAATTCCAAATATATGTCAAGTTATAGTCTGTTCACTATCACCACACACACGAATCTCGAATCGCTGCCGCAAAACAGGGTAATAACTCGATCGCTATTACGATTCATTTTCCGATCGATCAATGTACTCAATGGATGTTTAAGTGCTGCCCAAATTATGGTGATGCTTTGTCATTAGTCGTTAATTCGATGGATGTTTAAGCATAGCACTTTGTCATTCGTTGTGAGGGTTGATCTCGTGAGTTATCGTAAATGCTGTATTGATTACTAACCCAGTTTTGTGTGCATTATAATTTAAATTAGGTTAACAAGACTAATCCGTAGAAGTAAACTCTATCCGTGTTAAATCGGCAAAGTGAGTCATTCTCTTTTTATCAAATCTATTTACAAAAGCATGTTTATTTTCAAAGGTTATAATTACAGGGATTAAGTCTATGTAATCTGAAATTACTGCCAGTATGTGGGGGGATGTGCACATAGCTACTAATTATTTATCATTTGTGGGTGAACGGACCCAACAAGTGATATGTCCACAGTCACACGCCCGGTCAAGTGACAACTGGATCAGTTAATTCAAAAGATAGAAACATTGTAATCACTCTTAATACTGTAAATTATAACAAACAGGTTGTTTTAATAACTAGAATGATTCACTCAGTATTTCCCGCTGACAAAACCTTTTTCAAACATGTTTCAGGTGATCTGTTGTGATTCAGGAAAGGTGCTACAGAGCACTGCAAGCTTAAGAAAGTGGCTCATTGTAAAAATAAAGAAATATGTTTTGTAAAATAAAGATTTCTTCATGAAATCATAATATTGTAAATTAACGGGGTTTTATCCCGAATTGTGAAATAAAAGAATCGGGAAAATTTTAGCGTTACAAAGATCCTGATGATAAACTTCCGCTGTTAAACTCAATTAAATAAATACCACGGGATTTCTGTCCCAGGGCTCCTGAAACGGGTCAAACCGGGTCGGGGCCGTGACAGATCTTGTCAGTCTTTTCTTGTAATAAGTTAGGATCGGTGTAACACCTCGCAAAATCATGTCCAATATAATAAAGACACGTGTCATGAACTTTAAACGTGTAATGAATTGATTTCAAGGGACTAAAGTTGACAAACGAAGATAATATGTATGTGAGAGGATCCAAAGTGTCAGCATTTGAAAATTTTGCCTTCTAACGACCCTACATGACGTTCATACTCTTAAACGAAAGAATTGTGAAACGTATGAAGCCGTTTGTGAAAGAAAGTGAAAGTTTACAAGACACGAGGGTTAAATGTGTCAACATGTTAAATTGTTACCTCTGAGTGACCTTTTAACAAACCCGGGGCTTTGTAACGATTAATTATACTCTCAAGATCAAGTGACGAAAAATTCACGGGGTTTCGATATCGTTTGATATTAAATACGTTAACTTTCGTAAATAAAGGGTTAAAAGCGTCAATGAGGCAAAACTTGTGTTTTCGATTATCGTTTAACGAAACCATACCTAACGATGTTTGGTTATATTCTAAGGATCATAAAAATATAAACTTTATGGGTTAAAAGTGCTTAAAATTGAAGTTATGAGGTTTTAAAGGTCCAGTGGTTAAATCTGCCAAGTTTGAAACTTGTATGACTAGTTACCCTTGTGGTGGCGCTGCGCCACACCAAAAGCCCTCTGCCGCCGCGCGACGCGACGGCCTAAAATGGGCAAAATCCTTGCACAGATGCGGGTTTCAACATGCTTTCTTCTCCAACCCACCTACACACTCATATAACTCGAATCTAGGGACTGTTTGCTGGTTTTTAAAATCACTTGGGACACATGGAGCAATCTTACAACATCCCTAAACACTTGTGATGATCTTGTGAGAGTCACTTGCACTATAAATAGGGGTATTGGCTGCCATACTCTTTGCTCACTTCAAATTTTCATCGCCTTCTCTCTTGTTTGAGCTCTTTGAAGCATTCTCTGGGATTCCTGATCAAGAAGGAAGCCCTCCTTAGTTCAATCTTCGTGCTAGGACCTTGTGTAAGCGTTCTTAGCCACTCTAGTTTGGTTTTTATATGTTTAAAGACCAAAAGTCAAAGTCGTCGTAATAACGCTTTGACTTTCGGTTTAGACCTAAACGGTCTAGCCATTATTCGAATTGAAAGTGGCTATGTGTTGGTGTTAAACCCTTAAAAGGGCACCTCTTAATTATCACGTTATCTCAGTCAATTGTCGGGTCAAACTACTTAACATAAAAGTCAAACGAGTCAGTTTTTGCAAAAAAAACCCATAGCTGATAATGTAGAAGATATAAAATACATTTTATCACTTAAACAACTTGGTAAATAATATAAGAACATATTTAGGCATGTTCAACCTGACAATTCTGAGTATTAGGCTCGGTTCGCAACCGAAAGTCGCAAAAGTAGACTTTTGCTTTGACTTTCAGTTCTGACCCAAATTAGCTTAGTTTAGTCATGCCTTAGGGTTCCTTTGTGACCATTTATATGTAGGTACAACCCTCTGAGGTTATACATCATGGTCCCATAGAAATCATAGTTCATTGCGTGTTTCCGTTAAATGCTTAAAATTGACCATTATGCCCTTTTGTTATTAAAACGAGATTTTTAAAAATGTGAGAGGACAAAAAGCTTTATTACTGATATATAAGTATGTACTAAAAATTTGACATCAGTTTCTGGTCTAAAATAAAAGCTATGCAGTATATCGTAAAACGAAAGCTTTTTGTTAATTAAATTGCATTTTTGGTATAAATCATATTTAAACCCAATTTTTGGCACCAAACTTGCTACCCACTGTTGTGATATAATGTATAAGGATTTTTGGAAATTTTTGTCAAATTTTATACTGACAATAACATAGAGTTCTAGTGTAAATTCGGTATTAACAATAATGCCCTTTTCATTAATAAAATGAGTTCTACATATCATTTTGATACCGAACCTTTTCCTACTGATTTCATATGTTGAATAAATTATATAAAGCTTTAGAGACTTTTTAAAACTTCAAAATTTTATAAACACCTTGTATACCGTCAATTACCGACTTTTAAGCTAATTAGGCGCATAGTATGGTTTAAAACCATATTCAATGCCTAAGACTTGTTACCTACTGATTTTATAAATAAATTTTTATACTTTAACAGTAAGTATAAGTCTTGAACTCAGATTTCCAAATTAACCTTAAAAGCATATGTGAAATGACCAAAATGCCCATGCGGTGCATAGTTTGGCCATAAATGATTAAACACACATATGTATGATATCTTACTGATATAACAACATAAAATAAATATTTTTACAGAATGTTTGAGACCAGAACCTCAGTTTATGTTTAAACCTCTTTTATAAACCTTAAAATGACCAAAATACCCTTTCGGGGCTTAAATTGGTTTTAAATTCGTTTTGGGCTTAATGGAAGATATCCTACTGATATCACAACATATTTTAAGCATGACAACTATTGGAACTTGTATATGACTCATCTGGTTACCCGTTATGCATATACGCGTTCGGTACGATTTATGTAACTAGCTTGCATGAATTAGCCGAAACGGGTCAAACCTTATCATTTTTGCTTCAAAATCCAGAATGTGTTTAGTTTACCCATTATATACAAGTCTTCATACTTGTTGGGTCTAAATCACATTCCAATCCGGTCACCGCTTAATCTAGCGTTTCGTACCGTAAACCTTTTTTTAAAACTAACCGGTCTAAGTTACAACTTAAATAAGACTCGTTAGAAATCTAATAGGTTAATAAAACCTTCGTTCCAGATTGAGAGCCCCGGTAGAAGTACTTGCACTTGCTGATTAGAAAATACGACTGAGAATAAATTACATTTTAGCTCAGGTAAATACTTTTAACTTATTTTCCCTTATACGGGCTTGGGATACGGTAAATTATTACCGCTTGGTCGGGTGTAGAAACCTTTCAATCGGATATGGTTAAATTGTTTAATCCTGCTTTAATCAGTATTTCTTGATAACAAATAACATTGGGGTTAACGACCGTGTCCTGGATATCCTTGGTTCATTCAAAAAGCGTGAATGGCCACGACTTAAGCACGGGGTGTAGGCATACACCTGTCTGTTGCGTATGTAAAAGATATACTCACTTGTGAGGAAACTTCTTGTGAGTTTATATTTGTGGTGTGTCGATTAATCTTGTTCGGTGTTTATACCGACCCTAAATGTTGGACAAACATGTAAATTTGATACAAGATTATTATTAATATAATTGTCCCAAGTTATAAAATGTTTGTGCCTTGTGCATTTAAACCAATTTTCATAAATGTTTTCAAAAGAGTCTGTTAATTGTATTTACAAGTGTAAACTGACGTATTTTTCCAAAAAGACTAAGTGACAGGTACTGTACGTAATTGGCTGGGAGCTCGGGGCGTTAATAAGGAATCTTGCAAGTTCTAAACGTCTAAAATCTGTTGAACAATGTTTATATTTCTGTTTTAAGATCCGCCTGTGGATCCATTATCGACCGTTTGTATAATATTTTATTATACTTTTCAAATTCGGTTTGTATTATTATTTTAGTCTTCCGCTGTGCATTAAACTGTGATTAATTGTCTATGATGATATCAGCTACGTCACGATACTCCCCACCAGGCCCACCGGTAATACGTGGAAATATCGGGGTGTGACAGGTTGGTATCAGAGCCAACATTGAGTGAATTAAACACTAGCCTTTTTGGTGTTTAATCTTAATGCCACAGTTGCACATTTCTTGACTTCCGAGTCTAGACATGAACTAGGAATAATCTCATCCCTAATAAGTATACATTGTTTTCGATATTTATGCATTTCAGGAACCTATGTAGCACGGGAACGGGTACGAGAGTAGGGTACGGGAACGATACGGGTATGGGGAACGACAAAACTAAAAAATCCAAGATACGGGTACGACAAAAAAAATTTAAGAAAATAAAAATATATTAAACATATTAGTTTTTCATAAATAAACTACAAAACAATCTCTTTATCTCTTTCCAGACTTTCGAAAACCCACTTCTAATTTCAATATACACACATATCTTCTTAAGGTCTATTCTTCCCCATCATCCACACAAACCCGTCACACACAGACCACTTCGTTTAAACTTAAATATCAAATAACTAGAATATATATTTTAACTTAATTATACATTTTAGACTCAAGTCTCAAAATCAATATAAATAAAAAAAACATCCTCATTTGTAATTTGTCTTGGTCACTCGAAAAGTCTCAAAAAAGACAAAACAATTTGAAAGAGATTAAAAAGTAGTGAATAAAATGTTAGGTGGACTGACAACCAGGGAAGATATTTACATAAATACCCTCATCCTTCTTCCCCGTATTACTTTTACAGCTTTTGTTTCCGTTGCCGTCTACCCTTGATCGCCGGCCATAATTTTCCTTATTTTTATGAACACTTGGTCTAATTCTTCTCTCTTCAGTTAAGCTACTCTACCGATGGAAACGTCCCTGAAACGTCGTACGGCCGTTCCCACTTTCCCGAAATCGTTTCGATGTCGTCCCCATTTTACCGGAAACGTTTGGGGAACGTCCCCATGGCGTTTCCGTCCCCAAACCGTCCCCGTGCTTCATAGTCAGGAACATGTCGCCGAGTAAAGCTACCATTGGTGGAAGCTCTCCAAACCCGAAGCCTAAGAATGTTAAGCTTCGTACCATAGCTCGAATAAGTGTACGACCAGTATGGAGAAAGGACCTTTTTGGACCCATTCCCAAAACCAAACCAGTTGAAACCATTAACCATATTTCAGATTTTGTACCTTAGACTTTTAAAACTTCAAATGAGAAGCCAGCATCGGAGGAGTCCCTACCAACAGTCCCTGAGGCTCCCACTCCAAAGATGATACCTATGGACTCAAATGATCCACATTTCTTACCTCCAAGTCTTGGAATCCCAAACTTGGATTATACCAGTCCTAACCCTATTCATGATCCATATTATTTATTAACCATAGAATCCTTAGATTCCACTTTTGCAAAGGTTCCTAATATGGAAGATTTCGACTACCCTCCAAAACCTTCAGTATCCGTACCACACATAGTGAGCCAAGGAGAAAACTTTCAGAAATAAAATGAGGAAGAAACTCCTTTTTGTTGTATTTCATTTCTCTAGTAGTCCCTATAAGGACATATTTATCTTTTAAGTCCCTGCGTGGACGAACTTATTTGTTTAAAGACCCATTTAGGGTAATTATTGTAATTCTTAGGATCATTTATGAGAAGTTCCTTTTTGCAATTACTTTTGGCTTTAAGCATATACATATATATATATACTATATCCCAAAATCAAAATATCATTTTTATAATTGATCTGCCGTTAAAATATTAAAAGGAAATCTTAAAGGTATAACCTAGCCTATATGTCGTTTTAGACATGGCCATGATGGTAAGACCTTTTTAAGAAAATAGATCCTTGTTAACACCTGAGAACGTGTTAACACTCTTGACAAATGTGGTTCGAGAAAATCACACTAGTCATCCTTATATTGGACCCTTCCAATTCCTTATCTAGCCTAATGATCTAGAAATCATGGCTCAAATCATCAAATAAGATGATCGTATTATAAACATCTATTAGTGATGATCCTAAAAGACAAAAGACAGTTGTAGTCTATGACTCCCTTTCAAGAAGGGTAATGAACTATGTTCAAACCTTAATGCCTCGATCCTATAAGATCATGGCTCATAAATTCAAAACTCTCCTTGTGACAAGGCCTTTTGTGCCATTTTAATATCCTTAATAGTTTATAACTGAATTAACTATAATGAAAAGTTTAAAATAAATCTGATTGTCAAATTAACCAAATATGGTTTATTTTATACCATGGTTAATGAATCATCGAAAACGATGATTCCATAATAGACCTCTAAACAAAAATTATTGTCAATTGTTGTATAGAAATCAAGCTTCAGCATGTCTGAATCAGAAGAGGTTAGCAGTCATCCAAGGGAGAGAAATGATACCACCAGAATAAATGTAGTTGGTGCAGATCTTCAAGCATTGATAGACAATGTTGTTACTAGAGCTATTGACAGACAGTTCAAGGAACCAAGTAATACTCATACAAAGACTCAATATGTGGCTCATAGTAAGCCCCCTTCCAAAACACATGAGTCAAATAAAGACAATTCTCGTCACTCATCGAATCAGAAGAGTTTCCCATCCAAGCAGATTTTGCTTAATCAAGAGCCACGTGTCAAGACTTGCTCCTACAAATACTTTGTCTCTTGCAAGCCAAGGGACTTTACAAGAGAAAAAAAGCTATTGATTGTATGACATGGCTCGACAAGATGGATACTGTAGTTGATATCAGTGGTTGTGCGGAACAGGATATTGTGAAGTTTGTTTCACAATCATTTAAAGGAGAAGCGTTGGCATGCTGGAGATCATTGATCCAAGCCACATGGAAGATCCCGCTTTACAACTTGTCTTGGGATCAGTTTGTTGCACTGATCAAAGAAAACTTCTGTCCTCAGCATGAGGTAGAAAAGATAGAAACAGACTTCTTGACTCTGGTCATGAAGAATTTGGATTGTCAAGCGTATGTGACGAGTTTCAACACCATGTCCCGTCTGGTTCCCTATTTAGTCACCCCTGAACCTAAACGCATAGCGCATTTTATTGGAGGCCTAGCACCAGAGATCAAAGGAAATGTCAAAGCATTTAGGCCTACCACTTATAGGTCCGTGGTGGACTTATCCTTATCCCTCACTTTAGATGTTATCAGGAATAGAACTGTTAAGACTTCTGATGAGGGAAAGAGGAAAAGAGAAGAGGAAAACTCTCATCATTCCGATAATAAGAAAAGTGAAATTCCGATCATAAGAAAGGTTCCGAGTTCAAGAAAAACTCGAGTCAGTCTGATAACAGACCCAAGTGCAGGAACTGTAGAAAGCATCATGCTGGAAACTGTACGATCGACCCACATGCTAAACTGTGTGGAATCTGCAAGACCAAGGGTCACAAGACTTTAGAATGCAAGGAGTTAAAGAACGCGACTTGTTACAACTGTAACGAGAAAGGGCGTATCAAAACCAACTGCCCAAAATTTGCAAAGAAGCCTGAAGAGGTTAAGAAAACAAACACACGTGTCTTCCAAATGAACACCCAGGAAGTGGTACAGAATGACAACGTTATAACAGGTACTTTCCTCATCAATGATGTTCTAGAGTTCTATTTGATTCTGGCGCAGATAAGTCGTTTGTAGACAATAAATTTTGTAAACTATTGAATCTGCCTGTTAAAACTCTAGACATAAAATATGAGATATAATTGGCTGATGGTACTTTAGAGACTGCTTCAACGATTTTAGATGGATGTTTCATATCCATTAGGAACCACTCTTTTCCGTTATCCTTGTTACCAATGAAGCTAGCAGGATTTGATATAGTTATTGGCATGGATTGGTTGTCTTTTAACCTAGCTCAAATTACGTGTGATAAGAAGCAAGTGGTTATCAAAACTCCTTATGGTGAGTCACTTACAATTCAAGGAGATACACAGTAAGGATTGCCTAAACAAGTATCTATGCTTAAGGCATCAAGGTGTTTGAAGAAAGGTTGTGTCATTTACATGGCACAGGTGACCGTTGATGAGCCAAAGCCCAAGATCGAAGACATTCCTGTTATCTCTGACTATCCAGACGTTTTTCCTAAAGAGTTACCTGGTTTACCCCCAGACAGACAAGTGGAATTCAGGATCGATATTATTCCAGGAGTAGCCCCAGTAGCACGAGCTCCTTATCGGTTAGCACCAACCGAGATGAAAGAATTAAGAACACAGTTGGATGATTTGTTGGAAAAAAGGTTTTATTCAGCCTAGTTCGTCTCCTTAGGGAGTTCCTATTCTATTTGTAAAAAAGAAAGATGGCTCGATGCGTCTATGCATCGATTACCGCGAGCTGAACAAAGTTACAACCAAGAACAGATATCCATTGCCCAGGATCGACGATTTGTTTGATCAGCTTCAAGGAGCAAGTAACTTTTCAAAGATTGACCTAAGATCAGGATATCACCAGTTGAAAGGCAGAACCGAAGACGTGCACAAGACCGCATTCAGAACACGGTATGGTCTCTACGAGTTCTTGGTGATGCCTTTCGGGCTCACTAATGCACCTGCAGCATTCATGGATCTCATGAATCGCGTTTGCAAGCCGTATCTAGACAAGTTTGTCATTGTCTTCATTGATGACATTCTTATTTGTTCAAAGAATCAAGCCGATCATGAAAAACATCTCCGATGTATTCTTGAACTTTTGCAGCAAGAAAAGCTCTACGCCAAGTTTTCCAAATGTGAGTTTTGGCTTCGTGAAGTCCAATTTCTTGGACATGTGGTAAGTGAGCATGGAATCCAGGTGGATCCCGCTAAAATTGAAGCGATTATGAATTGGCAAGCGCCTAAAACACCTACAGAAATTCGCAGCTTCTTGGGTCTAGCAGGGTACTACAGACGTTTCATTGAAAACTTTTCAAGGATTGCTTGATGTGCGTTAGGTGTGATAGGTTTTTAATGTATATTTTAAGCCCTTTTACACTTTTTAGTCAAGTTTTGAATTTATAAAACACGATATTTACTAACACTAAACACACATATGGGCAAGTGCACCCATCGTTAGCGTAGTATAGTGTTGGTAAGATACCGAGGTCATCCAAGGACACAAGAGCTTTTAGTACCGGTTTATCCTCAACGTCTAATCAAATCAAAAGTTAGAAAAAAAGTTTTTAAACAAGAAAAATAAAACTAACTAAAATGCTGAAAAATAAAATAAAAGTAAAAACAGATAGACAAGATGAATCACTTGGATCCGACTCGTGTGTAGTGTAACCTTTGATTATTTCCGCACTTTTGCACTTTTTAAGAGATTATCTTAGTCATTGTAGTAGGCCCCACTTTTGAAGGTGACGTTACCCTCAACCCAGTAGTTTGAGTCAGCAAGATACAATCCTAAAGGGTTGGATTATTGAAAGATAATTAATTAAGTTATTAATGCATAATGTGGTAGGCCCCTCTTTTGAAGGTGACGTTACCCTCGGCTAAGTAGTCTGAGTCAGCAGGGATACAGTCCTAAGTAGTCGGGTTAAAGTTTTAATAGTAGCTTACATATGAGGGGATCAAAGAGTTTGGACCCCCGCCATCCAATATCGGTGGGTATTGAAGGAGGTCCTACTAAATTTGACCCAGGTCCTTGCAGGATCTATACACTGAACAAGGCAAGACTCTTACCAAACCGTTCCCTTAACCCCCGACCAGGTAGCCAACATACCTCCATATAGACCGTGGAGATATGAATGGTGAAAATCTTTTATTTTATATAGACAGTAAAATAATGCCAAGACACCATGGACAAACGATAAGGAAGAATCACCTTCAACATAAGAAACTAGTTATTAAAGTCATTAATACATAACCAAATAAAAAGTGCGAAAAGATTAAAAATAAAAGGTATTACACTAGACACTTGTCTTCACCAAGTGATGTAAGAGACTTAGGCAAACATGGCCTTTGATTGTCAGGAACTCTTACGATCAATCTTGGATCCCGAGACGACTCACACACTCTATGATGGATGATGGTGGTGGATGATGGTGTTGTGATGGTGGTGGGTGGTGGGTGGTGGGTGAAGTGTGAGAGAGGTGGTGTGCCAAGGGATGGTTTGCAAATGAGCCAAGCACCCCTATTTATAGCCTGAACAGACGCTCGGGCACGACCCCGTGTCCACCCTCATTCTCTTTCTTCATTAATTGCATCTTGTATGCATTAGTTGACCACGCCCCCGTGTCCGCTAGGCACGACCCCGTGTGCAGAAGCGTATCTGTACTATCAAGATTTCCTCAGATTCTGCGAATCTTAGAGTTGACCACGGCCCCGTGTCTGGTGGGCACGCCCCCGTGGTGGGTGATAGAAGCTTCTACAGCTTTGTCTTTTCTGCAGACACTTGGGCACGCCCCCATGTTCACTGAACACGGGGCGTGTTCAGCCTTCTGTTCTCTTGTTTTTGCTTGGGAAGATGCTGTCGGGGGGTCAGGCATGCCACGTTTGATCCTTCTCTTGTATTTATGTTTGATTTCGCTGCCTTTTTGCTTCTTTTGTTCATTTGAGCTCATTTAATCTTGAAAATACAAAAGGAAGACAAAAACACACTTTTTCCAACATTAGTACTAAAAAAGGGTTAGTTTTATGCCATATTTGATGTAATTTATATGCTGCATTTTGCACACATCAAATACCCCCACACTTGAATCTTTGCTTGTCCTCAAGCAAAAGTCTTTATAATGTGGCTTTACACTCCCAAACGGAATGGGTAGAGGAGAAGGTTTTTGGGCTTGTCATAGAGTGTCGGGATTTCCAAGATTCTTTATTAAGTTTTAATTTTATTTATTTACAATCCTATTCGTCATGATTTATTTACAACATTACATAAGATAAATTACTTATTAGGGCATAACATGCCTTTTTAAAATTTCACTTATATACAAGTTCACATACCTCACGGGGGATCACTCAACACTCGGCCGAAGATGTATTTTAGTGAATCGCCCGAGAGCGGCATAGAACTTACTCCTACCATAAGCTTGCTAAGCAATCAATCCTCCTCCTTTTTAACTATACACCTTTGTAAATATCAAGAGGACTTTTGGGGTGAAGGGTTAGGCTTGGGTTAAAGGTAGGTGGTTGGGTTAGTAGAAAAGGGCGAAAGGCGTAAAAGCATCGGTTTTCGTAAGACTTGCTATTTTAGTAATTTTTATTTTGATGAAGCTCATTATTCAAACAAAGTTATTTTTGATAAACTTGTTTGTTTATTTCTTTTTGCTTCATCCTCATCACTCAAAGATTTAATTTTTTTTCATAAGTCATGAGAAAAAACGAGCTTGTTACTAAAACAAAGGGTTAAAAATAAAAAAAGGGTTTTGGTGGGTAAAATGGTGTTTGTTTTTGGGTTAAGAAATGAAAAGGTTTAGGCTCAAAGGGGGTTAACTAGGGGGATTTTTTGGTAGGTGGTAAAAAAAAGAAAAATAATGGTGTAGAAATAAAAAGGGTTAGTCCTAATGCCTCTGTCATTTACTTACTTGGGTTTAAGTTGGTAAGGACCGAGAATATATCGTCGTGGCAAGTTCTAGAGTCGTAAGAACCAAGCGGCTATTCACACAAGAAACGAAAAATGAGCAATTAGTTTAAAGATATGTATTTGTATGCTCATTAAAGGCTCAAAACTCACTTTTTGTGGGAATGGGTTTTTATGTGATCAAGTATATATAATCAAATTTTAACTAAACTTGTCATGCCGTTTCATAATTTTTCTTATGTTGGTTCTTCTTATCACGACGCTATCGGTTGTAAATTTGTAAAAATATAACCTTTTTAGAATTTGAAATTCCCAGGTTAAACCTAGACAAGTAAAAAAAATGAAAAAAATTTGAAAAATTTTAGGGTGATTAGCGGTTCCAATAGAGTTTTGTGTAAGGCTTGTAATTAGGAATTGCAAGATTCAAGGTTTTAGCATCCCCCCCACACTTAAATTACACATTGTCCTCAATGTGTCCCAAAAATAAGTTTTTAGGTTGATTGAATGTGTAAAAAGGTGTGAAAAAGCAAAAATTTATGGTACTGGGCGTCTGGACACGGCGCCGTGCTCGTTGAGCATGCCCCCGTGTTCAGAGTGCCATCAACAAAAACTTACCGAAGGTGGACACGGGGGCGTGTCGGCTGGACACGACCCCGTGTCTGGCAATAATCTGCAAAATTAAACAAACTGCAGGTCTGGGGTAGTGGGCACGGGGGCGTGTCGGCTGGACACGACCCCGTGTAGACAGTATGCTAAGGTGAAAAACAGGTTGCTGGCTTCGGTTTTCCTATCCAGGCTTTAGTAGAACTAATGTTTAGTACTCTAAGCCTCGTATGTACCTGTTTTATCAATAAACACTACACCAAACCATAACAAGCATCCTAAATTACCATAGTTCAAAATATCCACATCACAAAGTTAAAAAGAAAAAAAATAATGCAGAAAATAAAAAGAGTTAAAGGAAAGTAAATTGTTCAACACATGGCACGCAGGCCGGAAATTGTTCATAAGAAAAGAGGGTTAACCTGTGGGATCACCAACCAGCTGCTCCTACCTCTACTCCTCCCGCCTAGTCCATGTCCTCGTCTTCATTATCACCTCCTCCTCCGTGCCCCGCCATGTACTCCCGGATGTTCCCAATGTCATCCTGAATGTCAGAGATGTTTCTCTTAATCGCTCCAACCCGGGTGTACGTGTTGCTCGCCATGTTATAGGTTTTCCTGGTGCACATGAGGTTTTCCTGTAACAAATCATGTAAACTTTGAAAATTAGGAAAACCGCCTCCTTGTGAGGAGGATTGGCCCGGATCACCGTGGGGCTGGTACTAGAATTGAGGAGGTTGTTGGAACTGTGGAGCGTGAAGGACGAGTGCCTCTTGCGGGTTCCATGCATGCCCCTGGACTCTTTGGAAGCTAACCGTCCCGTCTTCGGCTTCATAAATCAGGTTCATGGAGCGGCAGATGTGTATGTCCACTCTTTCCGACCATGGGCTCTTTTGGAAAGACCTGGGCATGTTCACGAAATGCTTGAAGAGACGGTATATCCACCCCCCGAAGAAGATAGGGATTGGTTGAGTAGCAAGCCGGTTCCAACGCATGTTTCGGAGCAGGAGGTACATAACATCAAGGTTTTTGCGGTTGTGAATGCAATGAAGGACCACCAGATCTCTCAACCCAACAACGCCACTGCTATCGTGCCTTTGGCTAAGAGAGTAAGTGAGGACCCTATGGATGTAGCGGTAAAGAGGGTCCCTCAACTTAGTGCTCTTAGTGCTACTTGGGTTGTAGATTCCATATCCTATTTGAGCCCAAGCAGCTTGGCGTTCGTTTTCTGAGAGTTCACGTAACCCTCCGGTGTTCTCTTCATTACCCTCATCTTCCTCCGCATATAACCCGACTATCGACCCAAACTGCGCCATCGAGATAGAGTACGTAGTCCCCCCACATCTGAATTCTACCCCATCGTTATCAAATGGGTTGGATCTTGAATTGAACACGAATGTGCTATAGAATTCCAGATTATACTCGTGGACTGAGCGAAGTCGAGTGGTTAGGGCAGCTCTTAGTGGGCCGGTGACTAGGTTGTTAAACCGGTCAAGTTGGTTCACCATAGCTAAAAGATCCATGCACACTTGTCGTGGGTATTCCTCCGGTCTGGTTCGAAGCACATCGTATCTTGCTTTAGCATCCAACTCATTTGCATTGAACCGTGTGAATTTCTTTGACATCTGAAAGGAAATACCAAACAATTAGCATGAAAAATTGAAATTTCCAGAGAAAACTGAAAACAGTCGGCTGAACACGACCCCGTGTTCAGCGCACACGCCCCATGTTGGTTAGAAAATAGCTGGACACGCCCCTGTGCTCAGCGAGCACGACCCCGTGTCCAGACGTCTGTTTCCCAAAAATCACATTTTTCAACCCGGTCCCGAAAACTTGAAATTTTTTGGTCCAGTAGGGGCGGTTTTCCCCGAAAATATAACCCCAAGTGCCGTTTTTCCCAAAACAAACCGTTTACCCCTTCGATTTTATCTTTTTCGGTTCAAAAACAAGGATTTGGGGTTTTTGTGAGAAATCGGGCGAATCTATGAACAATACAAGTGTATTTACTTCCTATAACATGAATCTAAACTAATGCTAACAATTTTATGCAAAAATTTGAGGTTCGATCCGAATGAAGTTCAAGAACCCTAGATTTTTCCCCAAATTTTTGATGTTTTAACTATATGCAAATGCTTAATCTAACTACTAATGATGATAGAATCATACCTTGATGTTGTTAGAAGTAGAGGAGACGTCGAAATCTTGCAGAAAAATCGCCTGAACCAGAGCGTTTTTGGGGAAACGGGGCGTGTGGAAATGAAGAAATTGTGTTGAAAAGGGGTTTTATCCCGACAGTTGCGCAGACACGGCCTAGTGTCCAGCTGACACGGCCTCATGCCGAGCAAAGTTTAAATTTTTTTTATACTGCTCATGTGAGTGCCCTTGTTTCCCAAAAACTCGGTTAGAAGACTTACCAATTTAGAAGTCAACCCGTTTGTTCGTAAGTTACCAGGTATGATGTTGATGCTTTTATTCTTCGACCGTTTGAAGCGAGATTTCTTCCTCCTCATCCTCAATGAATCCTTGATAGAGCTTCAGTCGTTGGCCATTGACTTTCTTGGTGCATATGTCTGTCGACTTCGTCTTGTATCGAGTCTTGTATTGTATTAGATAGATCAGGGCACGAATTACAAGAAATCTGTGTTGGTAGCTATTTCGCACGAAATAGCATGTTGGTCATTTCGTACGAAATAGCTTGGCTATTTCGTTTGAACTATTTCGTGCGAAATACCCTTGCCTATAAATACTAGGTGTGCCTTGTCATTTGTAACTTTCCGGTTTCAGAGTCGAACTGCTGCTGAAGTGTCTACTCGATGTAAAACGTTCTTAAATCAATCAAAAGACAGTTTAAAGTGAATATCAAGCTGAATTAACTCGATACGTCTGTTTCCGCCTCTCGTATTGAGCAAAAACTCTTCTGAACGACTCGTTAAGGTCGCACGACGATCCTACAAGTGGTATCAGAGCTCAGGAGGAAGAGTTCTTACCGTTTCAGCTCAAAAGTCTGTTTTCTACATCTTCTTTTCAAAATTAAACTTGATTTCACGGTCAAAATGACTTGAATTTCTCACATTATATGCGAGATTGTGTTTTAACAAAGCCTTGAAAGAATTAGATCTAAAATCGGACTAAAACCAGTTCAATTTGACAAAAACATGGCCGAGATGATGACATCAGCAGCATTTCGCACGAATTGAGGATTTGATTTTGCACGAAATCACTCAGATTCATCTAATTCGTACGAAATCACATATTCATTTCATACGAAACAGCTTTCTCATTTCATTTGAAAGTTCTGGTATTTCGTACGAAACCAGTTATTTCGCACGAAATCACTTCATTTCGCACCAAATTGGTATTTCGTTTGACTATTTCGCACGAAATCAGTCATTTCGTGTGAAAATCTTTATTCCGTGTGAACTCATTTCGTTTGAAGTTGTTTTGCAGGTCATTTCGTTTGTAAAGGTCATTTCGCACCAAAGGTTATTTCGTGTGAAGAGGTTATTTCGTTTGAAAATTGTGAATTTGTGAAACTTGTTGCCGAAACATGGAAGAGGAATTTTATAACGCCTTTGCTACTCCGATTACTATTGCTCAGAACACAATGTTAGAAAATGAAACGTGCACCATGCAAAAACCGCCAAAGCTCATGAACATTGAGGAGTATAAGGGATGGGAGGAGAGATTCGAAAATTGGGTTCAAGCAAATTACTTGGATGCTTGGGAATGTGTTGAAACAAAATATGTTAGACCGGTAAATGATGATGAAGAGGTTATTGCAATTAAAGATCTAAGTGCTGAAGAGAAAAAGAAATACAAAGATGAAAAAATGATGACAAATCTATTGCATCAAGCTGTGAAAGAAGATATTTTGGTTTTATTGCAACACAATGGAACTGCATATTCAATCTGGAAAGCATTAAAATCAAAGTTTGTTGGAAGTAAATAGATGATAAAGAACAAAAAGTCACTTTTGAAAAACGAGTTTGATCTATTTCGGGGTTTAAGAACGGAAAGTACTAAGCAGATCACCGAAAGATATTGCAATCTGTTAGTTAATATGAAGAGGGTGAGCATTATAAAAGATAATGAAGAATTGATTGAAAAGCTGGCTGATGCATTGCCACATGAAACTTGGGGCACGTATCTTATGATGTTGAGAAATAAAAAAGATTTTGGGAATCTAACACTAGGAAAGTTCATTGAAAAACTTGAAGCTCAAGAAATGGAACAACGGAAAATCTCAAGAATGAAGGATTTTGATGGTGAACAAGATATCAGTTTATATTACAAAGGGGGTATTAGTTGTCACGCCCCCAAAATCCACACGCGGAGTATCACCGCTTGGAGGCGTGACTGGCCAGGATCAAGCCACCAATCATATTGAACAAGCATGTAAGTAGTATATAAAAATCCAACACAATACAATTGGTGTCTAAACAAAACATAGTTTAAGTTGCAAGCGAAAGCATAATGTTTAAAACCAATTCATAAGTTTAAACGTTTCGAATGTTTAGCGTGGCACACAGCTGTCCATGTCCAACAATGACTCTTCTCACTCCAATGCAAGCTCCATGAGTACCTAACGACCTGCAAGGCATGTAACAACGAGTCAACAACAAAGTTGAGCGAGTTCACAGTTGGTTGTTTAGTTATAGAATTCGTTTCATAAATCATATGTTCGTTTTGTAAACCATTATCGTATTAATTCGTATCGCGGTCTCCCAGACATGTTTGTGAAGATTAGTGGGGGCTTCCCATGTGTATCGTAGTAATCCGTATCGCGGTTTCCCAAACATGTTTGCGATGATTAGTGGGGGCTTCCCATGTTGTATGTTACTAGACTAGTCGTATCCGTACGTGCCCTTCTTGATCCAAGGACCGTAGCAAGTATGAGTGTATGTAGGTTTTACGTACGTACCCTTTCCAACCCGAGGACAGTGAAAATTAGTTTAATAATAATGATAGTACGAGTAGTTATTCAATCCCATTCCCAACCCACCGGGAATCCCATGCCTTAGGAGTGTGAACTCACCTTGGTTTGCTCGGTAAGATTAATTTCTTTGTTTAACAGTCGGTCATGCACATCCTAACATAGTTACCAATAGTGATTAGTTTCTTGTGCACACGTGCTACATATTTCACGTACGATTACTTCACGTAACCCTTACTCACCTACCACACAGTTTAATGTATAAGTGACACACATTGTATTCCAGTCATAACAGTTAACGTGTCATCCTACTATCATCGAGTAATTATCTTAGCAGGTGTTCTGCTCACAAGCAACTTCACATCATGAATTCATTATGTACATGACACATAATATTTAGTTCTGTGCAACGATTATATTAGTGACCCAATTAATATTTGTGCGGCCCACTCAACCCTATAAGCCCAAATCGAGTATGCATGTTAACAGTTTAGCACCCATACAATTCCACCATTTATATATATTGAATCATAACAACCCATAATAATTAAATGTGCTTATCCATGAAAGCCACGTCATACAGTTTCATTTACATCATGCACACATACTGTTTCATTTACATCATGCACACATACTGTATCATTTACATACCTACACAATATTGAACTACAAGACTAATGGCCGACAACCCTTCAATAAACTATTATGTGATTGGACTTTCCAAAAGCATTTGGCATTTGTTTATTACTGACTCTATACAACCCACATGGGTTTAACTTTTTATAAAAGTTTAATTCCTTCGTTTGACTGCAAGTACTTAATGTGGACCAACACTATACACGCAACATTGATTGATTCATCCTGGTACTTCCGAACGCGGCGAAATCCCGGTGAAATCCCACTGTTTTCGTCGAGGAACATCAGGGCGAAATCCCACTGTTTTCGTCGAGGAGCAGTCTGCAACCCTAATCTTCTAACTGTTTCAGCGCATTGACTTATTCATCAACAATATTCAAGTAATCAACCATCAATATCAAACCCTAACATGTCACTCGATAACACTTAACATTCACTGGCTTGTAATAATCTAAGCATTAAAACATCATGGTGCTCATTATTCATGCAGCATGTCCAATTAATCAACATAACTATTTTGTTCAGAACGTTATACCAAGTTACGTACACAAGAAATATATATGCACAAGCGTGATCATCGAACAATTAACTATACCAGTGTAATCATGGTTACCTGGATACAAGAGAAGGAGAGGGCTTCGATAAAAGGGGAGGGGGTCTGCCGTCGGAATGTATGGATGGAGTGATGGTTGTTTAGGGTTTGCAAAGCTACATGAGCTCCTATACATAATTCACACAAGCAAGTAATTGGGAAAAGGCTTGGACTGGTTGGGCTTAAAATTCATGGGCCGAATTAATGTGAGAGGGTATGCGAGAAGGGTGCGGCCTTAGGCCCAAGTAGGTGGCTCGAGTTTGGGGTGCGGTTCATTTACACATAAACACAAAGCATCTAACAATTACGGTTCCTAACTTTCATAACCAACAAATATGACCATGCATCCAATTATTTATATATATACCGCACATAATTAAAGTCAGGTAATTATTTAAGCAAGTTCATTCTGTGTTCACACGTCAAGTATCGAAGGAACTAGAGAAGTATTGAAAACATGGGTTGTCACATCATCCCCAACTTGAAAGAAATTTCGTCCCGAAATATAGCACGTAGCTACTGAGGAAGCTAGTTATGTTGCGTGTTTTCCTGGTTTTCCTGGGGTGTCACATCATCCCTCCGTTGGTTTGGAATTTCGTCCCGAAATTCAGCAGTAGCTTCAATCTCAGTAGTGGTTGCACTTTTCTTGAACAACTGGGGATACTTGAGTTTCATTTGGTCTTCTCGTTCCCAGGTGAACTCTGGGCCACGACGGGAGTTCCAACGAACTCGAACAAGCGGTATTCTGGTGTGCTTGAGGACCTTGACGTCTCGGTCCGTGATTTCTACTGGTTCCTCGACGAATCGCAACTGATCGTCGATAGTGAGCTTCTTCAAAGGAACTATGAAGGTCTCATCTGACAGACATTTCTTCAGATTTGACACGTGAAAAACGTTGTGAACTGTACTGAGTTCTGTGGGCAGGTTCAGTTTGTAGGCCACCTTGCCTATTTTCTCTATGATTTCGAACGGTCCGACATATCGCGGATTGAGCTTGCCTCGTTTGCCAAAACGAACTACACCTTTCCAAGGTGAGACTTTGAGTAGCACCCGATCCCCAACCTGGAACTCGAGTGGTTTCCTGTGCTTATCGGCGTAGCTTTTCTGATGGTCACGAGTTGCCGCCATTCGTTGACGTATCTGAGCAATTATTTCCGTAGTATCAACTATGAGTTCTGGGCCAGTTGTTCTATTCGAAGGAGTTCCAAAATGAGTCGTAAATGCTGCTCGTGTTCCTCCCGACTCTTAGAGTAGATCAGAATGTCGTCGATGAATACAATAACAAACTTATCCAGGTAAGGTTTGCACACTCTGTTCATAAGATCCATGAAGACTGCCGGTGCATTCGTCAATCCGAAAGGCATGACCAGGAACTCGTAATGGCCGTAACGAGTTCTGAATGTTGTCTTAGAGATATCCTCATCTCGGACTCTCAGTTGATGGTAACCCGATCTCAGATCAATATTGGAGTAGTAGCTCGACCCTTGCAGCTGGTCGAATAAGTCATCAATGCGCGGGAGAGGATAACGATTCTTTATGGTCACCTTGTTAAGCTCACGGTAGTCAATTCACATCCTGAAGGTACCATCTTTCTTCTTTACAAATAATACTGGTGCTCCCCAGGGAGAAGAGCTAGGACGTATGAAACCCATGTCCAAGAGCTCTTGCAGTTGTGTAGATAGTTCTTCCAATTCTGATGGAGCTAAGCGGTACGGTGCACGAGCTATGGGCGCTGCTCCAGGAGCTAGCTCGATTTGGAATTCGACCTGGCGATGAGGCGGTAGATGTCACACCCCCAAAATCCACACGCGGAGTATCACCGCTTAGAGGCGTGACTGACCAAGATCAAGCCACCAATCATATTGAACATTGTAAGTTATAAATAAAAGTCATTCATCAATACGAAAGGTGTTCAAAACCATAACATAGTTAAGTGTTTAGCGGAAGCATAAATATGTAAACCCAACATAAGTTCAAATGTTTCAAATGTTTAGCATGGCACACAGCTGTCCATGTCCCACAACGACTGCTCTCCACTCCCATGCAAGCTCCATAGATACCTAACGACCTGCAAGGCATGTAACAGAGAGTCAACAACAAAGTTGAGTGAGTTCACAGTTGGTTGTTCAGTAATAAGTTTGTTTAACAAATCGTAAGCTCGTTTATAACCATGCCGTGTATTACTAGGCCATTTGTATGTTCATCTAGTGGGGGCTTCCCATGTTGTAAGTTCAATTAATGGGGGCTTCCCCTGTTGTAAATTTCTAGACTAGTTGTATCCATAAGTATCCTTCCCAACCCGAGGATAGTAGTAAGTATAAATTTACGTAGGTTTTACGTAAGTGCCCTTCCCAACCGAGGACAGTACGTAGCGAGTACGTAGGTTTAGCGCTGGTGTCCTTCCCCATCCGAGAACAATGGTACGTAGGTTTTAACACTAGTGTCCTTCCCAAACCGAGGACAGTACGTAGGCTTTACGTAGATGTTGGCACAGGCATCCTTCCCAATCCGAGGACCGTGGTAAGTAGTCTAGTAGTGATGTAAGTACAAGCAATCATTCAATCCCATTCCCAACCCACCGGAGAATCCCATGCCTTAGGAGTGTGAACTCATCTTGGTTTGCTCGGTATGCTAAACTATATGCTCGCAAGTAATCAATCAAGTCCTATAGTATGCACGCATACTTAATCAGTTCATGTTCGTAAAGTTTCACGTACAATCAATACCACAGAGTGTTTGGCTGTTAACATCATGCATCAAACAACAGTCAATCAAGTTCACATAATTCATGCTTCACATAGTTGATTACTCAGTGTATTACATCCATTAGTATACTTAACAAAAGTAACACACTTAACGGAGTTAAGATGCTTGACAGAATCATACTTAACAGTAAGTAACATTCTTAGCAGAGTTAACATATTTAACTGGATTATCAATCTGACGGAGTTAAGAACTAACAGAGTTATATGCTAACAAGTTTAATAACTAACAGTGTTACAGTACACAAAGCAGATGTGGCGAAATCACTTTGGGCCGAAATCACTTGGGATTTCGTCGAGGTGTTTTCAAGTGGGGTGGGGGTTTTCGTCGGCTACATCATCATCAACAAAAGTAGTTACACAAATCAATACATGGCATCAATTTAATCATCACACAATCATATTGTACATGTATATGTATTGTTCTTTTAAAAGGGCCGACAAAGACTTCTGTGCATGGTAGTTTTCCACTTGAAACTTGATAACTCTCCTGACAACACATGTGTAATTTGACCACTAGAAAGTATAAGACTAGCCGATTATAAGGTTGTCACATGTATTGGTAATGATCATGATATCCATTTATAATTTTCACATATTCCTACAACTTGTCAGTAGATCACATGCATACAATCCATCATCCCTAGTATATATTACATGTAAACAGATCGTTGCTTCACATAACCATATTATCCATTCCCTTAAAACTTTCAAGTACATCTATATATCATTGATTCAAACATGAGCAGTAGGCATAACAATATCGTTTTTTTTACTCATACAGATCATCCTTATCAGGCACACATGTCGATCATATTATCCCATATACATGACAGTTCGTATACAATATATATATATATATATATATATATATATATATATATATATATATATCAATCATCTATTCATACGTTCATAAAGCAATCATAGTTAACACCCAATAATCAAACATCGATATATATATATGATGAAACTTAACAGAAACTAGCCACAGTTGATTACTAACCAGCAAGATGAACAACGAATCGGTCGATACGAAAGGCTTCGAGATCCTAAACTTGTCGTCGGTTTCCAAGGGTAGCGAGAGAGAGAGAGAACGTGATAGGTGGTTAGGGTTTTGCCAAATGACGTTCTCGCGTAAAGGTTCAAATAAAACTATATCTAATCGCTACTGGGCCAAAGCCCATTGTTGTTTTCGGCTGTTATCAGTGGACGAAAACACCAAAGTGTTTACACCAACATGGTGTTTTCGTGGGGTAGAGGTCTTCTCCAAGGGGTGTTTTCTGGTGGGGATAGGTGTTTGGCAAAAGTTCTATATTAATTATCAAACACAATTTCACACTAATCACATTATTATGTACACACAAATATAATAATTATAATGCACCCCAAATATATGAAACACACTTAACACCCACCATATATATAACATACCAAACACAATACGATTTAACATATTACAACGTGTACAATTGTGAAACAAACAAGTCGTGTAAACAAACAATCTAACAATTACGTGCACTAATGCGAAGATGGGATCTTGGAAACCCGAGTTGTCACATTATCCCCAACTTGAAAGAAATTTCGTCCCGAAATTTAGCACGTGGTTACTGAGGAAGCTACTTGTGTTGTGTTGTTTCCTGGTTTTCCTAGGGTGTCACATCATCCCCCCCATTGATTTGGAATTTCGCCCCGAAATTCTGTAGTAGCTTCAGCCTCAGTAGTGGTTGCACTGTTTCCGAATAACTGGGGATACTTGAGTTTCATTTGATCTTCTCATTCCCAGGTGAACTCTGGGCCACGACGGGAGTTCCAACGAACTCAAACAAGAGGTATTCTGGTGTGCTTGAGGACCTTAACGTCCCGGTCCATGATTTCAACTGGTTCCTCGACGAATCGCAACTGATCGTCGATAGTGAGCTCCTTCAAAGGAACTATGAGGGTCTCATCTGACAGACACTTCTTGTAGGTCCCGTGAGCCGTGCAGATCGTAACAGAATCGTCGATCTAACCTAGAGTGCGGAATCCCCTAGATCAGATTTCACAGAAAACGAGTAGAAACAGAATTAAGAACACGATACACTTTCAATCCGGTCTTCTATTGATTATCCAACATGAAGTTTACAATTAATTCAAGACCCACAAGAAATCTCTCAGCCACTCTCTGTAGATTTCTCCAACTCTCTCTCAAACTCTATTCACTAGCTAACCTAAACACTTATGCCAAACCTTGTTTATAAAGGACAAGGTTTGCACATGGGCTTTGGTCTGGGCTAGGCCATTCTCCAAGCCCATTACACTAAATAACTCCCTAACCAATAATGCTAAGCCCAATACAAAATATCCAAAGACTAAATAAACAAACTATTAAGCTGTTGTCACAAAACATGCACCAACAAACTCCCCCTTGACAATAGCTTCATAGTGTAACTTTGTCTTCAAACATCTTGCAGTCTTTTGGTCTTTGGATAGCGTCAGCTACACAGTTTCTGACATCAACAAACTCCCCCTTAGCTGATGCTTCCAATCTCCAAAACTTTCCTTCATTGTAGATCTGTGAACTAGCAATCTTTGGTTAAGAAAGTATCTTCAAAACTCTCGTATCTCTTTCTATTTCTGCAATGTAGTAGAAGGATCCTACCATGCATCTTCACACATCCTCACTTCACTCTCAATCTGCACTTTACTTGTATTCTGCACTTCATTTTGATAACTGCATCAATCTGTTTAGCAACACAAGCAAGTATCTCGAAAAACCATTAGCCTTTTTCACATTTAAAGATAAACCAATATTTTATCTTAGTTTGCAAAAACAACTGCCTGTCAGTTCAAAATGGGAGATCTTTTAAAAAGAAAACTTTTTGGTATTTTTGATATTTTTCAACACATACTGAACTAACTAAACTAAACTAAAAAATATTTACAATACTTCTTTTTGTGAGAATCATGTGCAAGAAGATCATATCAGCAAAATCAAACTGTTTTCACACTATTAGATAATTCTTTATATAATTTTCATGAAAAGCAGTTCAAGACGATTACCAGTATGTTCGTCCACCTAAACAAAATGCATGAACATTTCAAGTACCATTACCGTATGATACGTTAAGGTAATATTAATTCTGATATATTAGCGTGTCCCACTTCAGGATATACCCCCGCGATCAAGGTATGCACAAAGATTCATCGTAGTAGGTGAGTATACTGAATTCATCCGTTTTGTTTTTCAACGTTTAAATAATTGGTGAACAGGTCAGTACTTCCGTACAGCAGAGAGACCAAAATATCTAACGAGGGCTAAGACAAATACCATTTTTGGTACGATTTATGCATTTTGCACTTTTTGAATGACTCTCTGTGAAAGCTTCTTCATTTTCAGGGTTTTGGCATTTTTAGCTCTTTTAAGATATCCTGGGTGTGTCTAGGTCAGCATGTATCTGGATGCAGCAGAAGGACCCCCCTGATATCCCCAGATTAAATAACAGTATAAAGACCCAAAACTTCAGATTTTGGCAATCTATCAACGCAAGATTTAAGGTCATTAAACCATACACCACTGATGTGTTCCCCACTCATACTCAGTGCATTTATGTTTATATCACATTGGTAAGTTGATTATTTCATGCTTTTGCCTACTGGTACATCATATGATGAAGCTGCTATCACACTTAAGCATTTTAGTTCAGTTCGAGTGTGACAGTCTAACTTGCTGATGTACTATCATTTCTTCTTTTTCACACAGTGAAAACTCATTTTTCCAATTTTTTTATGTTTTTGGATTTTTAAAATTTTATAACTTACTCCCCCTAAACTCATGCACTATCTAAACTCTTTTTGGCTTAGAGGAATTTCTCCCCCTAAATTTTTGTTTTCATGGAGTAAGTTTTAAAAACATAAATTTAAAAACACACACAAACTCCCACCTTAACCTGACTACAGTTTTTCACGTTTTAAGTTTAAAAACGATCAAAATGGTCACAAAAGTAAATAGTTCGTTACCCATGTTAACCTACTATTCACCTCAGATGCTTTACAGGAATACCCAATGTCGAACACATCAACAGTCCTTCTTGGTCATCCTGCACACACTCAACAACTCAGTTTGTCTTGAGAACCCAAACCTTACCGGTTTTGGGTCGACCATGTAAATCCACATAAGATGCTTCTATCCAATATCCATCACACCTTACTGGTGTCTTGGATGTTTTACCCATTGTTGAACAAGATTGATAATTTCCACTAGGTCTTTGATTGTGAGAGTTCCAATAAACTCTCGGATTTTCTGACCTTTGAAAATTATTATCTTGATACCTTCTTCTCCCATTATTATACCATGAATTTTGGAAAAATTTTGGATGTTGTTGAACATTTGAGTTACTAAAACTCCTATGTTCGTTTCTTCTTTGAAAATTTCGATTACCAGAAGTCTGGTATCGATTTTGATATCCAAAATTTTTATTTTGACTTTGAAAACAATTTGATTTACCACTATATTGACTAAATTGTGGACAATTACTTCTTGGTCTATCAAATCTGTTTGAAGTTGAAGGTTTTGATTGAAATTCAGGTTTCTTTGTCTGACAACTTGATTTTACAGTATTGCTTGACCCAACCTGATTCTCATCCTTAACCTCATCAACCTTTTGTTTACCTTTCTTCAAAGGACAACAACTCGACACATGTCCTTTGTTGTGACATCTAAAACAGGATCTTTTCTTATAACTTTTCTTTTTATTCAATCCCTTTTTAAATGTTTTGGCCTTTTTGTCTTCAGTATCCTCATCCACTTTATGAGGTGTACTGTTAGACCCAACAGATTCTTTCAAAGAAACTGGACTATTTGGTAAGTCCACAGCTATCGGATCCACTACCTCTTGTGCAGTGGTTACAAAATCAGTTAGCTCATCTTCAGTTGGTAGAAAAGGGTAGTCTTGATTTTCAGAAGATGAAGCTTTAGTAAACCCCACCCCTGTTTTATCATTACTCCTTTTTAAACCTTTTTGAATTTTAGTCCTGACTAATGAAGAATTTTCAAAATTGTGTAACTTCCCCTGAAGTTCTACAATTTTGGCTTGTGCATCAGCCAATTCTGTGCACTTTTCTAAAAGTTCGTTAATCTTTTCTTTCAGAGTTTCACGAGCCAAATCAATGATCTGTAATTGTTCATTGACTTTGCTTGTTAAACTGCTAATTTTTTGTTCATTTAATTTGAGTTTTTCTAAAGAATTTGACTCTCTTTTAATCAAAAGAACATTTAACTCTTTTCGGTTTTCCAAATCAGCTAACAGTACTTTGTTTTGCTCCGATAGTCTGTCAACTTTAACCTGTAGTTCAGTGCAATTAAGACATGTATGACTTACAGATTCTGATGATACCTTCACCTCTGATGTAAGTTCATTCACATCCTTCAAGCCCTTTGAAACTTCTGCATCCTTCTTCTCAACAGTTTCCTTATCAGCTTTCTTCTTCTCTTCTACCTCAGCAGCTTCCTCTCCAATCTTCACAGCTGCAAGCTCAGCTACCAATGCTTGATCACAAGTAGTTACTTGTGAAGAGATCTGATAATGTTTTTCCAAAGCTTCCCACAGCTCTCTAGAAGTACCATACGTCTTGAAAGTATGTTTAACATTCTCAGGCAAGGACATCTTTATTGCTGCGAAAGCTTCCTTCTCAGCATCAACCAACCGTTTCTCAGATTCATCCATCTTCTCATAAGAAATTACTTTTACCCTTCCTTCAACACGACGTATGGGAGCAACATATCCATCAATCATACAGCTCCACATTCTCGTATCATTACTCTGAACATATGCCTCAACCTTCTTTTTCCAGTCAGCATATTCTTTGACGTTTATAAGCTTTGGCCAGTTTTTAACAACCTCACTGCCACTTTCCATCTTAGCCATCACGCAGCATAAAAGTTTAAATGAATTTTGGTAACCTATGTCCAAATCCAAATCTAACTCCTATACTGGTCCTTGTCAATCTTTTACCGCAAGCGAACTGATAAAACCGTACAAAATTTATCCGAAAACTGTTTTTATCAAATTATACTGTTAGATTCGTCTCGAAATTACGATTCCAATGATATATAATGTTAAAAACCTATTTCAGGATTTTCCAGAGTCTTTTTTTTTGCCCTAAAAATCCAAGTAATTCAACGGTGCAAACGGTTTCCTGAGATTAGTTACGGATGGTTTTCTAAACGCGAAACAGTGTAATTTTTCTCACACAAGTCAAGAAAAATTCCACCTTGTCCGTAATGGCCCGAGATTGTCCGAAATGGTCCGTATAGAGCACCTACTGGTCCGTAATGGACTGCTCTGATCCGAAATGAACACCCTTATTCGAAATCAACAACCTCTGATCCGAAATGGTCTATTATAATCCGAAATCAGCTCCTACTGATCCGAAATCAGCACCCTCTAGATCCGAAATGCTTGTTTTTGGTTCGAAATTCAACCTGATGATCCGAAATGCTTGAACTGTGTCCGAAATTGATCCGAAAAGCTTGCTGATTATCCGTAATACATAAAGTTTATTCGAAATTGATGTTGATTTTGTCCGAAATCCAAGCTGATAATCCGAAATAGCTGATTTTTGGTTCAAAACTGATCCGAAATGCTTGTTCTCAATCAGAAATGGATCCGAAATGCAAGTTTTTTTTATCCGAAATCAGTGCTGTCTACCCGAAATCAGCAGCAGAACCCTAGAACAGCCTCCAAAAACGCTCGAAACTTCGATTTTTCTGCAGAAACGATTCTGAACCAAGCCAATCGAGAGCCTAATGCTCTGATACCAATTGTAGGTCCCGTGAGCCGCGCAGATCGTAATAGAATCGTCGATCTAACCTAGAGTGCGGAATCCCCTAGATCAGATTTCACAGAAAACGAGTAGAAGCAGAATCAAGAACACGATACACTTTCCATCCGGTCTTCTATTGATTATCCAACATGAAGTTAACAATCAATTCAAGACCCATAAGAAATCTCTCAGCCACTCTCTGTAGATTTCTCCAACTCTCTCTCAAACTCTATTCACTAGCTAACCTAAACCCTTATGCCAAGCCTTGTTTATATAGGACAAGGTTTGCACATGGGCTTTGGTCTGGGCTAGGCCATTCTCCAAGCCTATTACACTAAATAACTCCCTAACCAATAATGCTAAGCCCAATACAAAATATCCAAAGACTAAATAAACAAACTATTAAGCTGTTGTCACAAAACATGCACCAACACTTCTTCAGATTCGACACGTTAAAAACGTTGTGAACTGCACTGAGTTCTGCGGCCAGGTTTAGTTTGTAGGCCACTTTGCCTATCTTCTCAATAATTTCAAACGGTCCGACGTAACGTGGATTGAGTTTGCCCCTTTTGCCAAAACGAACCACACCCTTCCAGGGTTAGACTTTGAGTAGAACCCGGTCCCCGACCTGAAATTCTAGAGGTTTCCGTCGCTTGTTTGCGTAGGGTTTCTGACGGTCATGAGCTGCCGCCATGCGTTGTCGTATCTGAGCAATTATATCCATTGTGTCCACTACAAGTTCTGGATCCGTGATCTGACTATCACCCACCTCTGCCCAACAAAGAGGTGATCGGCATTTACGCCCGTACAATGCCTCGAATGGAGCGGCTTGAATGCTGGTGTGGTAACTATTGTTATACGAAAACTCCACTAACGGGAGGTGTTTTTCCCAGCCGTTGCCGAAATCGATTACACATGCACGAAGCATGTCTTCTAGAGTTTGGATGGTGCGTTCAGACTGCCCATCTGTTTGCGGATGGTAAGCTGTGCTCATGTCTAATCGTGAGCCAAAAGATTTGTGCATTGCCTGCCACAGTTCTGAAGTAAATCGTGCAACACGATCCGAGATAATAGAGGTCGGCACCCCGTGCCTCGAGACAACTTCCTTTAAGTAAACGTCTGCTAGAGTGGAGAACTTATCCGTTTCCTTGATAGCCAAGAAGTGTGCAGACTTTGTGAGTCGATCCACGATCACCCAAATAGTATCATTTCCGAGTTGAGATCTAGGCAGGCCAGTAACGAAATCCATGGAAATTTGCTCCCATTTCCATTATGGTATTTCTGGTTGTTGGAGTAGGCCCGATGGTTTCTGATATTCAGTTTTGACTCTCGCACAAGTCAAACATTTGCTGACGTAAGTTGCTATGTGAGCTTTCATGCTAGGCCACCAATACGTAGTTCTGAGATCATGGTACATCTTATCTGAACCAGGATGTACTGAGTAGCGAGACTTATGTGCTTCATCCATCACAAGCTCGCGTAAGTTTCCATAGTGTGGGACCCAGATGCATCCTGTCACGTAGTAGGTGCCGTCTTCCTTTTGTTATAACCGTTGCCTTGAGCCGCGTAGGGCTTCAGCCCTGACGTTTTCTGGTTTCAATGCTTCTACCTGAGCATCTCGTATCTGTGCAGGAAGACTAGATTGGATGGTGAGTTGTAGTGCTCGCACACGCCTAGGTGTGGTATCTTTTCGACTGAGGGCGTCAGCCACAACATTTGCCTTGCCAAGATGGTACTTGATGGCACATTCGTAATCGTTTAGTAGCTTGACCCATCGACGTTGTCGCATGTTCAACTCTTTCTGCTTAAAGATATGCTCGAGACTCCTGTGATCGGTGTAGATGGTGCACTTGGTACCGTACAGGTAATGTCTCCATATCTTGAGCGCAAAAACAACAGCTCCCAGCTCTAAATCGTGTGTAGTGTAATTCCGTTCGTGAATATTAAGTTGGCACGAAGCATAAGCAATGACTTTGTCACGTTGCATCAACACACATCCAAGACCCTGAATGGATGCGTCGCAATAGACCACAAAATCGTCTGTGCCCTCTAGTAATGAAAGAATAGGTGCGCTACAAAGTCTATCCTTTAAGTGCTGGAATGTTGATTCTTGTGTATTACCCCAACGGTAGATAACGCCTTTCTGAGTTAGTGAGGTGAGGGGTTGTGCAATCTTGGAGAAGTCTTTGATGAACCTTCTATAATAGCCCACCAAACCCAGGAACTGGCGGATTTCTGTTGGTGTACGAGGTGTAGGCCAGTTCCTGATCGAATCAACCTTGGATGGATCAACATGAATCCCATCCTTGTTTACCACGTGGCCTAGAAAGTGGACTTCACGAAGCCAGAAGTCGTATTTTGAAAACTTGGCGTATAGCTGTTCTGCTCGAAGGAGTTCCAAAATGAGTCGTAAATGCTGCTCGTGTTCCTCCTGACTCTTGGAGTAAATCAAAATGTCGTCGATAAATACAATAACGAACTTATCCAGATAGGGCTTGCACACCCTGTTCATAAGATCCATGAAGACCGCAGGCGTGTTTGTTAACCCGAATGGCATGACCAGAAACTCGTAGTGGCCATAGCGAGTTTTGAATGCTGTTTTGGAGCGTCCTCGTCCCGGACTCTCAGTTGATGGTAGCCTGACCTCAGATCAATCTTTGAATAGTAGCTCGACCCTTGCAGCTGGTCGAACAAGTCGTCAATGCGTGGAAGAGGATAGCGATTCTTTACGGTCACCTTATCCAGTTCGCGGTAATCTATGCACATACGGAAAGTACCGTCTTTCTTCTTCACAAATAATACTGGAGCTCCCCAGGGCGAAGAGCTAGGACGAATGAAACCCTTTTCCAAGAGTTCTTGCAATTGCTTAGACAGTTCTTCTAGTTCAGTTGGAGCTAAGCGATAAGGTGCTCGAGCTCTGGGTGCTACTCCAAAAGCTAGCTCGATCTGAAATTCGACCTGACGATGAGGCGATAGCCCAGGTAAATCTTCAGGAAACACTTGAGGAAAGTCGCGTACTACTGGAATATCCTCTAACTTCTTCTCTTTCGTTGATGCATCAGTAACAAGTGCTAAGATAGCGGTGTGGCCCTTTCGCAAACACTTCTGGGCCTTAAGGAAGGAGATGATGCCCACTATAGCACCACTCTTGTCTCCTTGAATTTCGAGAGGTTCTTTACCAGAACGGGGAATACGAACAATCTTTTCTTTGCATAGGATCTCTGCTTGTTGTTGGGATAACCAATCAATCCCAATGACGATGTCAAAACTACCCAGAACTATAGGAATGAGATCGATAGAGAAAGTCTGACCAGCGAGGATAAGATTACAACCCTGAACTATGTGTGTGGCCTCTAGACTTTTACCATTTGCTAACTCTACGACATGCTTGGTGTTTAAGGGAGTTGATG
>JARYGA010006373.1:0-33453 GCA_030545235.1 Helianthus tuberosus
AAGGCCCGTTAACCTCATTTTAAGGCTCCACTATGATTTTTAAACATAGGGTACATGAAACATGTTCAAAAACATGTCGGATGTCGGTCCGTTTGGCCGTACGGTCACGTTGTGCGTCTAATTACGACGAAACACGAACAGACGCTAAAAACGGTCAAAACTACGCGACGAATGGAATTTTATCAAGGCGATCACTAAAATAAAATATTTTAGTGCTTACATAAATTTTTGGGTGTCCGGAGATATTCAGAATGTGAGATATGCGCGAAAATGCAAACTTGAGCACTTTTTGACACTTTTAGTCCCTGCATGACATAAAAGTTTATTTTTGCGCACCAAACACCTCTAACCCTATATCTAAGCTATATAAAGAATAAATAGGGTATGTTTAACTCCTGGTCATATTCTGGAAGGTCCGATACCCTACGAATCGGCATACTTTTGCCATTTGACGCAAATAGCCCTTTAATTGCGCAAAGTAGCGTGAAATGCTGTTTAATGATATCCAAGCCTTCCATGGCCCATATCTCTCCTTCCCAAGCATATAATTAAATATTACTACTCTTTCGTTCGCTTAGATGGTCACCGAAAGGCGTAGATTCAAAAGTTGACGCTTTAGGTCCCTCTATTGCGCATACTTGCGCATCTCATCATTTAATAGCATTGAAGCCTCACCTAATCCATATTAGGCATTCTTGGAAGTATTATTAAACATCATGATGCTTCGGGTTCACTATAAGGTCATTCAGATATATAATTGAACATATTGACACTTTTAGTCCCTCTAACTTGGAAAGTTGCGCGTAACTTTACTTATAAGCATAAAAACCTTAGATGGCCATTATTTGGCATTCCCGAGAGTATAATCAAATATTATGAAGCTCCCGGTTTGTTAAAAGGTCACTCAGAGGTAAGAATTAACATGTTGACGCTTTTAACCCTTTATTGCGCAAACTTTCAATTAATTATGCAAACGGCTACACTTAATCATCAAGTGGCACATTTGTGAATATAAACATCGTAAGAAACTTATTTTAGGTATGTTAACACTTCCAGTCCTTTCATAATCAAAGTTTTCGATTTTTCAAAAAATTAGTCCCTAAATTTCAGTGTTTGACTTCATTAGGGTTTATTACACGTGTCAATACATCATTGGACGTGATTTTACGAGGTGTTACAGTCTAAAACAAGAATTACCACACTATAAAAAAACACAACCTTTCATTTTGTTTTTCAATGGTTTTTCGCACGTTCAATATGTATTTTGCATATTATAATTTTCATCCTAGATCATCTTCTTTGATAGATTGTCTATCGATGTTGTTTCAGTTTAGAACTTCCAAAATCAGCAGATATGAAATCACAGAAAGGAGAAGGAGGTTGGTGAATAAGAATCTTACGTTGTTGTATTTAATTTAGGGTTCAATTTTTGATTAATGGTTGGATTTTCGAATACGATTTTGGAATATAAGATTCCAATCTCCGTCAGTTACAGAGATTAAGATATCGTAATGATGATTTTAACCTTTTTTTAAGATTTGAATACATTAATATGATTAATTTAATGATTTAAATTGGTTTGATGGATTGAAGATCCTACGGCTGAGAATATCGCGTACGTAATGTAGGATAAGTGGTATTGTACGTTAACCAACCTCTCTCTCTCTCTCTCTATATATATATATATATATAGGGTTGGGTTATATGGAAAACCCCATCTTTTTGAGAAAACCTTGGAAACCAAACCTCATCCATTGATTGTGTTTGATCAATGGCTCTACTTTTTTTGGGTAATTATTAGATTTAAAATAATTCTTATACAAAAGCTAGTACAACTGCAAGGGCAATTTGGGTTGTGAAAAGGGGGCTTTTTGGCCATTGAAAATAACCCACTCCACTTCCCTATGCAGTACCATCAAATCACCAACTCTTTCTCTTTCTCTTACCTCTTTCTCTTTCCTCCCCCACCCCACAAACGTGAAGAAGAATAAGAAGAAGATGATCTCATTTCAGAATTCAAATATCTACCTTCAAGATTCCAAGAAACACTAATCCCAGATCTAAAAGCGATCTCAACAAACACTAATCCCAGATCTTTTAGAGAGAGAATGATGGCAGGACAAAAGTTTTTAGAGAGATGAATGTTTTGTTTTAGAGAGAGAAATAACAATCTTCATCATGTTCATCTATAACACCAAGAACACACATACAAGTGTGTGAGAGAGAAGAAGTTTGAAGTATGTTGTTTTAGAGAGAGAACGATGACAAGATGAATGTTTTTAGAGAGAGAAAGTTGATGTTTTAGATAGAGAAACAAAGACACACGCACGAGTGTGTGTGTGAGAAGAAGGTTTGAAGATCTTCTTCCTGTTCATCGGATGGTTATAGATCTGGTAAGTGTTCTTGAAATATCATTTCACACTTGATTTTTTTGTTGAAATGGTTGTTAATATGTTTTTGTGTGCTGAAAGTGTTTTAGTAATGGTTAATGTTCATGTATTTTAAATAAATCAAAAATTTTAGGATGAGATTTTGAACGGGTTTTTTTGTTGGTTTGGTTGCTTGTTAGGGGCTTTTGATCTTAACAGTAGCTGTTTTTTTGTTGGTTTGGGTTGCTTGTTTGGGTTTTTGATCTGAACAGTAAGTGTTTTTTTGTTTGGTTGCTTGATTCACAGACTCAGGCCCATAACATGTGTTAAGCCCCCTGTTAGAATGTTATATAACGTGTGTTGATTTACAGAAACAAACTCATAAAGATATTCAATTGACAAGCTGGATGGATGTAGGCGAAGTTAATACGTGTTCTAGTAATGGTTAATGTTCATGTATTTTAAATAAATCCAAAACTTTAGGATGAGATTTTGAACGGGTTTTTTGTTGGTTTGGTTGCTTGTTTTGGGCTTTTGATCTTAACAATAATTGTTTTTTTGTTGGGTTGCTTGATTTACCGAGACAGACCCATAACCTGTGTTAAGCACCTGTTAGAATGATATATAACGTGTGTTGATTTACAGAAACAGATCCATAAAAGATATTCAATTGACAAGCTAGATGGATGTAGGTGACATTAATGTGGGGACATTGAATAAGTCACATCCTTTGGGAAAGAAGTCTTCGTTCATTTATAATATGTGTTGGTGGTTCATGCTGTAACAGAACACCATGATGTAACCTGACATGTGTTTATGTATAACATGTGTTAAGCCCCTGTTAGAATGATATATAACGTGTGTTAACCTTTTGTTAATTAAAAAAACAAGTAATATCTATTTTATTTTTGTTGATGTTTAAAATATCCGATAATGTGGATACTGAGCTTAAAACTTGTACAAGTAATGAATGTACAAGTTAGTATGTAACGTGTAATATGAAACGAGCCATTTATGGTAACACATGTACCGGTAATTTTGGAATATATAATATGAAACGGGTCATTTGTTTTGCACATTTTGGAATGTATAACATGTGTTAAGCCACTGTTATAATCTTTTTGTAACCTGACATGTATTCATGTATAAGCTAGTGGTTTACAAAACACCATGATGTGTATATACTGATCTAACATGTGTTACAATTTGTCTGTTCGGAACATGTAATTGCTTAACATGTGACAAGGGTGAAAACAGTCGACGGGGGCGATGAGTTTAATGGTGAGCTTAGTTAATATCGTAATCTTGTTGTAACCCCACTTGTATACATATGATAATATGTAAGCATCCATTATAACCCGACTTGTATTCATGTATATGAAAGTGGTTTGCAAAACACCATGATGTGCATGTACTGATCGTAACACGTGTACAAGTTAATAATTTAATATGGAACATACAAGTTAATATTGTAACACCGTATACCTGGGATAACATATGTTAAGCCTCTGTTATAATATTGGTTTAACCTAACATGGTGTCATATATAAGCTAGTGGTTTCCAAAACACCATGATTTGTATATACATACTGTAACATGTGTTACGCGCCTGACATGTATAACATGTGTCAAGCCTATATTATAACGTGTGTTAAGACTTCCAGAATGGATGCATAAACTCCAATAGTAACTTAATAACAACATAGTATCCCTGATATAACGTGTGTTAAGCCTCTTTTATAACGTGTGTTAAGACTTCCAGAATGTGTTAAGTCCATACCGTTTTAACATCATGTACTAGACAAAACAATAAGAGTCTCACATTATATATTACTAGTAAACGAAAATACATAGCACTAAGAAAATGGTGGAGCCTCCTTTGACAGTCTACCTTAGCTTTTCAGCGGCTACCTTTGCTGCCTTAGCTTTTCAGCGGCTACCCTTGCTTTATTGTTTGGGTTTGTCTTGAAACGGTTTGTAAACATGTGGGTGTGCGTATGCCAGGGAAGTTATAAAAATGTGTTTTCATGCCACACGTAACACGTGTTACGTTGTACATGGGTTTCATGTCACATGTAACACATGCATGTCCGAGAAGTTCAAACTATAACACGTGTTAGTTGTGTTGTGCTGTAACATAAACATGGTCATGATCCTTGAGCATTTGATCCACGTTTGACGAAACCAACGGTCCCGAGAATTGGATCTTATATCCCTTGTATCCATCACCGTTAAGTCGTTAACCAGACATAAATATTAACACATTCATAGCCATAAAATCTTTTTTCTCAAATAACATCACAAAAACAGTTACTATTCAGATCAAAAGCCCAAAACAAAGCAAACAAACCAACAAAAAACAGTTACTATTCAGATCAAAAGCCCAAACAAGCAACCAAACCAAGCATAACTGTTTAACACAAAAATAAAAACCTGCAAATCACATAAACATTTACCC
Source organism: Helianthus tuberosus (assembly GCA_030545235.1). Taxonomy (NCBI): domain Eukaryota; kingdom Viridiplantae; phylum Streptophyta; class Magnoliopsida; order Asterales; family Asteraceae; genus Helianthus; species Helianthus tuberosus. Next base: position 4,828 of record JARYGA010006373.1, read on the forward strand.
CTTTTAAGAACCATTTTAACAAAAAAAAATCATGTTTCATCTCTAAAACAGCCATTACACAAAAACCTATTAACAACCAGGTTTTAAGAATATTTTTTGATATTTTAAGTGTAAAAAATGGAGCCAGACGTTGAATATCATCTTATAAAGTCCATACCTATATCATTTTTAAATTCAATATTTTATTGGTTCAATATTTAAGTGTAAATAATAGAACCGTAAATTATAATCATCTTTCAAAATTTCATACCTACATGCTCAAGTTATCAACTAACATAAACTCCATAAAATCATAAAAAGCCATACGAAATACCCAGAATCAAACATATATGAAAACATATGTTGCATAAAACTAAAAGAGTGTAAAAAACTCACAAATATCAAGATCTGAAACAACATATACAAATCATATTTTATATAAAATAAAAAAGTGTAAAAAACTCACAAATATCCAGATCTGTAACAAAATTATGAAACATGTGGACAAACGAGATCTAAACGGGAATGGAACAAGATCTGGAAGGGGTTTTCATGTGGATCTGACTTCATATATTAACATCTTCATCACAAAACCACGTTCTTCGTCAGGGATTGATCGATCTGATTTTCGTTCTTCATTTCGGTCTAAATTTGATTGGTAAAATGTTGGATTTCTTCATCAGGAAAAATTATACAAAAAACATGGATAAGAAAGTGAAATAAGAAAGAGAGAGTTTGATCTTTTTTATGCTCTACAAAAGACAAATAGAGAGTTGGTGATCTGACAAGAGGAGACAAGTGAAAATATAAAAAGACGAATGTTCCCTCAAAAGCAAAAAAAAAAAAGATGAAGATGGCTGGGACACGTGGCCAATTGTAGGCATTGTGATGGGTTTCCAAGGTTTTCTCAAAATAAGGGGTTTTCTCCTTAGCATTATCCTATATATATATAGGGAGAAGATCATGCGAGAACCACCTCTTATTGTGAGAACCGCGAGAACCAATGTGAACACACTAAAAATGCCTAAAAATAGCTAAAAATCACACAAAATTTTTTTTTTTGATTTTTTAGGTTAAAATCGCTACTTTTCGAAGCAAAAAAAAAAAAAAATTAAATTTTTTTTTAAAATTTTTTTTTTTGCCTTCGAAAAGCAGCGATTTTAACCTAAAAAATATTAAAAAAATCAAAAAAAAAATTTTAGATTTTTTTTTTATTTTTTTAGATTTTTTTTAGATTTTTTTAGGTTTTTTAGGGGTTTAGTTTTTAGCATTTTAGCTTGGGGGGTTTAGGTTTTTGGGGGGTGGGGGAGGGGGTTTTAGGTTTTGGGGGGGGGGGGGGGTGGGTTAGGTTTTTTTAGTTTTTTTTAGCTTGGGGGGGGGGGGGGGTTTAGGTTTTTTTTTTGGGGGGGGGGGGGGTGGGGGTTAGTTTTTAAGGGGGGGGGGGGGGTGGGGGGTTAGGTTTTTTTAGGTTTTTTTTAGGTTTTTTTAGCTATTTTAGGTTGTGTTCACATTGGTTCTCAAGGTTCTCACAATAAGGGTGGTTCTCGCATGAGCCCCTCCCTATATATATATATATATGTAAATGGTAAAATGAGAATCATCTTAAGTTGTAAGAAGCAGCGACGAAGCTTGAAAATTTCCACCGGGGGTCGGAAGTTAACGGACCTAAAAATTCTATATAAGTAATTTTTTATGAAACCGGGGAGTAGAAAACGTATATAACTAAAACATTATATTTGAAATGTACATACGTAACACTACTGACCCCCCCCCCCCCCGACCCTAGAAAGCTACGCCCCTGGTAAGAACCGTTATAACTAGGCCTTCTAAAAGTTTTTTTCATAATTTTTTTTCTCAAAAATCTTTAAAATAAATCACTTGTTCTAGCAAAAGAATAAAAATTAAAAAAAAATGTCGTATGCAACAATTTACATCGGATGTAAAAAAATTTACATTGCCATAAAGAAAATTTACATTAGGCGTAAATAAAATTTATCGGGCGTAACTACCGACTTGACAATTTTTTTAGAGATGTTTTTATAACATTCTCATCTAGGTTTGTTTAAAAAATGGTGGTCTAATTCGCGCGGAAAGTAGGAGTTCTCATGGTTCTCAGAACTTGTGGTGGTTCTTAATTGAACCGAATCCCCTCTCTCTCTCTCTCTCTCTATATATATATATATATATATAGGGAGAAGATCATGCGAGAATCACCTCTTATTGCGAGAACCGCGAGAACCAATGTGAACACAACCAAAAATGCCTAAAAATAGCTAAAAATCACACAATTTTTTTTTCATATTTTTATATAAAAATCGCAACTTTTCGAAGCAAAATTTTTTTTTTTTTTTTATAAAAATTATTTTTTTTTTTGCCACTAAAAGTAGCGATTTGAGCATAAAAAATATTAAAAAAAATATAGATTTTTTTTTTTGATTTTTTTAGATTTTTTTTAGATTTTTTTAGGTTTTTTAGGGGTTTAGTTTTTAGCATTTTAGCTTTGGGGGGGGGGGGGGGTGTTAGGTTTTTTTTTGGGGGGGGGGGGGGTGGGGGTTAGGTTTTTTTAGCTATTTTAGGTTGTGTTCACATTGGTTCTCGCAATCTATATATATATATATATATATAAAGAGAGAGAGAGAGAGGTTCATTAGGGAACACTAAAAAGTGGGGAACAGCGGGGAACTGACTCAAACGAACTCCGATTGGACTCATTCCAATGGCGTTGGATCGGCTCGTCGAACCTTAACTAGGATCTCTTAACCCTAAAAATATTAAAATCAGAATGCTTGTAAAATTAACCGACACATCAAATGGAGACATAAATTAAAACAATGTACAACTTCGGTAAACAAAACCTACTCTGTATACCAAATTTAAATAATAATAACAACCAATAATATAAAATATAAAATACAAAATAAACTTAAAAAACCTTTTAGGATGATTATCTTTTAAATTATAGATGGTTTTTCCTCAATTCTTTTGCATCTTCAACGGTTCACAAACGAGTCGCATGTTCAAGTAATCGAGTTATCAACCCCATAGCTTCTATCTAAGTCTGCACCGTATAAAACAAGTGCTCAAGAGTTATCTATGTACAATTTGGTCTCATGGAAGGTTATTGGTAGGGCTGTAAACGAATCGAACGAACACGAACAAGGCCTTGTTCGTGTTCGTTCGTTAAGGAAATAAATGTGTTCACGAACGGTTCATGAACACTTACCGAACGAGATTTTATGTTCGTGTTCGTTCATTAAGGAAATGAGCGTGTTCGCGAACGGTTCACGAACACAAATAAACTTGGCGAACGCAACGAAGGATAAAGATAGATGGCCCAGAGAGTAGAAGTCGAACTTAAATCCCTTATTGTGGAACGGAGGTCGATTGTATTCGTGGATGTAAATAATGAGAAATGAAAGGGAAATGATGCATAAACATGGTGAAAGTGTGTTTCCTAGTTTAATTCTTAGGGAAATAAAATAAATAAAAGTTTAATAATATAAAAACTACAAATAAAATATAAGAAAGTACAAAGATCTTCAATTAAAACACAAACATACGAACATAAACGAACGCAAATCACCGAATGTTCACGAACACGTTCACGAACACCTTACCGAACGTTCACGAACATAATCGAACGAACGAGACCTCTGTTCATGTTCGTTCATTTAATTAATCGAACGGAATTTCTTGTTCATGTTCGTTCGTTTATTAAACGAACGAACATAAACGAACTTCCCGCCGAACGGTTCACGAACTGTTCGCTGAACGTTCGGTTCGTTTACAGCCCTAGTTATTGGTGTGGAGTTGTGTGAATAGTCTCTATACCAACGAATATGAAAAACCTCCAATGGCCACCAACATAACACATGTAATGCACCTCACTCACTCCTATTAGACTCGCCACTTCATGTGGTTACAGATATATTTAATATAAATAATAATTTATTCACAAAACGCTTCTATTAATTCACTAGATTATAAGCCCGTGTATTACACGGATCTAAATATAGGAATTATGTAACTTTACAATATTTGCATAAATATACACAAGTGAATTATTTTTTTACATACACCAATTTACATAACTTAGTTATTCTTTTTCTTTGTCGGGAAGCAATAAAAGTAGGTGATCATTTACTTTTTGTATAACTTCGTTCGTAGCTAGTATTACTCTATTATGAGAATATTCATATTTTTTGAAATATTATAGAATAATAGCGGTGGTATTGTATTTTATAGTATGTTAATAGAAAAGGTAAACCACTATGTTTTGGTAAAGTTAAAATTGTTATTAGCGGTGATGTTTATAGATTGCCATTTAGATGAAAATAGATAGCTTGAGATTAACTATTTTTTAAATTTTGAAATCCTGATATGCATTTTGATGATAGATCTGAATGTTAAAGTCATAAATGCAAAGGTGGAAATGTTCTCTGATTGTATTGATCGAACCCGTGAATGACCAAAATTAAGGACATGAGAACCTAATTATCTTTATATCATTTAAATATTAATGTTTTTTTACAATACAATACATATAATATATAAATAATAATAATAATAATATTAGATATTAATATAATAAATAACATATTAATAATATTATTAATATAATTCATAACACATCTTAATAAAAGTACTACGATTATTAATTATCATATTAGATACACATTATAAATATTGTAGAAGTAATTATTATATTAAATATATTTAACTAATATTATATATATATTGTTGATGAACAGCGATAAATAATAATTTTATTTTTATAATAATATATCGTTTTTTATTATCTTTTATTTAATATATTATAATAGTTTGTTATTATATTTACTTTTAATAACATTTTTTTTTATTTTTTTCTTTTTTAAAACCATATATTTTCTTTACCATTTTTTAATAATTCTTTTTTCCTTTTTTTCTTTTTTAGAACACATATTAATTTATCGACTGATTGTTTTGATACTTTTTTAATAATCTACGTTTATAACTTCTTTCTAAAAACTTAAGTACGTAGTTATACTTAATTTTTTCCCTGACATTCCGTTATAAATTTTGTTAAAAACGAAGTTTTACTCAAAATAAAGTTTGTATTTGATATCATAAAACGATATGATGATAAACTAAACTATTCTAATGGTTTGTCTTTTTTAAACAACATGATTTATTTTTAAATCATGTTTGTTTTACATTATTATTTGCTCGGTTTTGCCGCAACGCGCGACTTAAAAAAACTAGTGATTATTAAATTAAAGGAGAGAATGCTATTCGTATAAATATTTGAAGAAATAAAAAGTATATAATTAATAGAGTAAACTGTAATTTTACCCCCTGAGGTTAGGGGTCATTGGCATGTCTACCCCCCTAAGGAAATAATTGCATTTTTACCCCCCACTGTTCACTGTTATGTCGCAACCTTACCCCCTGACCATTTCAACGTTAGAGTTTAGCGATTTCTGTTAATGGTCAAAGGGCAAATAGGCAATTTCACGTTCTTGTTGACCTGCAACCTCATTTATTCCCCTTTTCATCACTTTTCAACCCTGAACTTAACCTACTTCGAAATTAAAGAGCTCCGAACCGGCGATCAGGCATTCTTCAACAATTACAGGTGATTAGAACACTGTTACGAGCATGGATCTTCGATTGTGGAAGGTACGAGCTGAAGATCAGTATTTCGAACTGGCTGAAATGTACCGTAAGTGACATGCAAGCTCACAGGGTCTCAATTAGGTAAAATTTTCACTTTTTTCTGTGTTAACTTCTTGTTGATGTTTGTTTACAGGAGAAACCGTATCTCAATTTACCATAAAATTTCACCATGGAGGTAGGTTTGTAGAAAACCCAAATAGGAAATACTTTGGTGGGAAGATGAACTACATAGATCATGTAGATTTTAGAGTGTTGAATGTTGAAGTTTTGCAGGAAATGGTTAAGAAATTAGGATACAATGATGGTTTGTTTTTCTGTGTTTATTACAAGGAACCGTACTGTTCGTTGGATTTTGGTCTTAGGACATTAAAATGTGATGTTGACTTAGAGCCGATCTTTGATCATGTGCGTCAAGGAGTCCACATGATAGACATGTATGTTGAACACCAGAGGTCAACAATATTGGAAAATACAAGTGAAGGTCCTGTGGGGGCATGTAAAGCAATTGTTCCAGCATCGTTTACAATAAATAATCAGAATCATAGTATGAATGAAGATGAGGAAGAGAGTGACGGAAGTGATCCTGATTATGAGTATGTTGAGGAAGATAATTTGGTTTATGAAATAGAGGTGGATATGCAGAGGTTCAGGGCTAATGTTGATTTTACTAGGGAAGAACTGGATGGTTCAAGTGATGGGGATCATGATGATGACAGAAGCGAAGAAGGTCATGAGCCTGTTGAGCTGGAGGTTTTTGAAAGTGGGTCTGATGACAATTCAAGCCATAGAGATAAGGTTGCTAGGAAGATAAGGAGGAGAAACAAGAGTGCTTCAAAAGGTCCAAATGATCTGCCATTCTTTGTTGGTCAGCTTATTGATGACAAAAAAAAAAAGATGAATCAGATGGTGAAAAATTATGCTCTTAAGGCAAGGAGGGATGTGTTTATTCTAAAAAAATGAATTGTTAAGGTATAGGGTAGTATGTTTTGGAAGCAATCCACCACTACTTGGTCATGTTAAGGTTTGTAGTCATGGCGGCTTTATGTTTGTTCAAGACATTGTTTGGTTTGGTTTGTAGTCAAGACATTGTTTGGTTTGGTTTGGCGGAAAGTGATTCGATTACATTGTAACATTTAGTACAAATAAGAGGTCCAAAATACAAACTTTCAACCAAACAAATCTAGCCTATTTCAACCAAACAAATCTAGCCTATTTCCAGTGACAATCATCCAAACAAGACCAATCCGAATCAGAACCATGCTCCCTCTCATATGGGTCAAAGTACCAATCATCCTCTTCATCCCAATATGTGTAATCCTATGCATGTTCCAGCACTTCAGGGTCATAATCCTTTGTCGGATCTCCGAATATCTTTTCATAATCACTTTCTTGCTCCATGTAAGGTCTGAGTATCTAAGACTCTTGATCCTCAAAGTAGACATAAGTGTCTGGTTCTTCGGCTGCAACGACGTCTTCATCCTTACCAACATCTTTATCATTCTCAACACCTAACCCCATGTACATATATAGGAAAAGTATATCGTACATTACGGCTTAACGTACTTCACGTACGACAACGTGCGTGATTTGTTATATAACATGAGTGATTAATGTTTTCAATATGCGTGATTATTATGTTTCAACATAGAATTACAACCAGGCTACAAAAACATACATATAAGAACTTGAACAACGACCATTGCATAAAACAAAGTATAATTACAAGCAGTCAAAATACACAACCAAATCTAATTTCTCCACATTAAACTACTTAACCAAAAAAACAAGAACAATCAAGACCCAAGTAATCACAAAGTACATCTTCAGTTTTAACACATCTCCATTCTTGTACCGAGCCAACTGTTCTTTGCACTTAGCCAACTCATCCTTATCTTTAATGCTTTGAATTAAACCAGGCATTACCTCTCGACAAACCGGATATCCCTGTTCTTCACCTTTGTCAGCCCATCTGAGGAATCCACATCCTCCAACCTATTATCGGACATCAAAAGCAAGAGTTTCAAACATAGTTCATTTTCAAAAAGCATAAAACATAACAAACTTACACATCGAAGATACCATCGACCAGGATTAGCTGTCGATTCTGATTGTTTCACCACTGTTTTCATATCACAAGGACATATGATGTCTGAATCTTTAGTTTTGCCCTTGAATCGAAGCACAGAGGACGAAGATGAAGACATGTTCAGGGCAGTGAATTGAGGGATGGGGAAGCTTGAATTGGGGGGTCGATGCGATTAGGGCAGGGTTCAACCTTTTATTGGAGAAGAAGAAGGGTAGTTTCGACATTTCCATACAAACTAACGGTCACTCTAACGTTGAAATGGTCAGGGGGTAAGGTTGCGACATAACAGTGAACAGTGGGGGGTAAAAATGCAATTATTTCCTTAGGGGGGTAGACATGCCAATGACCCCTAACCTCAGGGGGTAAAATTGCAGTTTACTCTAATTAATATTTATAATGTTTTTATATATTACATTTACAATTGAAATAATATAATTTATATTAAATGTTATTAACGCTAATACTAATTTAGAATATTTTGTTATTCGTTCATTGCGAAAATCTAAAATATTTTGAGTAGACAAATAAAACTAAACAATAATATATATGTTCATAATATATATTATGATGAAGAGATTTATATTTAATATTAATATTAGAAGAAGAGATTTTGTTATATTTTTTAAAACATTTATTATCTTAGTGATTAAGATAAGGCTAAGTGATATTTATTATATATTAAATTAAAAAAATTAAATAAAAATTTTAGATTGAAGAAACAAATGCCATGTGACATTATTATTACTAAATAAGTGAAAAGAATTTCATGTGACATAAAAGAATTTCTTTATTTGTATTAGATTAATTGTAACACTAGGACTCATAGTGTTATGAATTTATAAAGTCAAGGGCTCAAAAAACCAAAAAATGAATTTAGGGGCTCAGGTTGATGTTTGAGACATACCACAGGGACGCAAATTGCATTTTTCTCTAATATGTAAGAGCATTCACATCCAGCCCCCTAAAATTATACATACATTCCACTAAAAAACAACTCCTATATCAATATATTTCCACTAAAAACAAATATTTTTTCTCTCTCATTTTCAATTAAATAATATTTTTATACCTTTATCATTACATTTTTCTCTCTCCTTCACTCACAACCACTTTCAATATATATTAAAAAATTATAGTGGGTGAACAGTGTCTCTCCAAATATACAGATGAACAGTAACATTTTCTCTCTCCTCCACTCACAACCATTTTTTATACTCTTTATATTTTAAAAACCCCACACTCACAATTTAGTTCTTTGGATGTGAATGCTCTAATATGTATAACAAGAAAAGAGACATAAATCAAACAAGAACCTACAAATCTACAATAGCTGGAATCACATTGTCGAGGAAGAAATAAATTGACTAAGATTTGACTTTGACACGGTTCCTTAATATAAGGGAACGCTAATTAGAAATTATACCATTATTATGAGATTTCTCATTGAACTTAGCAAGAAGGTAGCATAGAGTTTCCATTGTGTTTGTGCACTTTTGTTATTCTTTTCGACTTATTCATTCAAATGAACCTTTAATAGTTCCGGATGTTTTGAATCTTAAAACTTAAAATGGTTTTATAGTGTTGGTAAACCTGGTTATGAAAAGTCCTAGAAAACGATTTAGGTATAACTTTTACCTTTCCAATGCCATGGTTACTTTCACTATTTTAAACTTTACTTCAATCTTGTCACATTTTCAGCTTAACTACATTTCGAAGAACACAAATCCACGTGAAATGTATCACCATAACATATACACGTTGTTCTTCATAAAGGCAAGCTTCCCATTGTAATTGATAATATGACATACCCCATTGGCCAAGTTACTTTTACTAGCAAATGATCTATCATGGCATTTGATGTTGATTGGACTCGAAATGATAACCTTAAGAACCAACTGGATTTCGTGATTCATTCGTTATTTTTCCATCTTACGAAATCTTTATGGAGCACCTTCAAATCTCACCTATAGTTGTAGAAGTCGCTAGGCGCTGACAAGTCGGTTGGCTGAGGAGTTGCGAGTAGTTGGCCTAGGTGGGGGGACTCAATACATAAAAAAAAATCCGTAAAACTTACACTTCGAAGTAAAAAACACGAAGGCCAAATCCCCCGGACCCCAACTAAGGGAAGAAGGGGCACTCAAGGGTAAGTACCATATCCCCGACCAACCATCACCCATCACGTCAAATTTAGTACAAAACACCCATTAGCTAGTTAGTAATGGTTGCACCTATCTATGTCATAAAGTAACTTTATTTTTTTAATTTAAAAATAATTAAATGTTAGATAAAAAGTAAACTCCGCTTAATAAAAATAAAACTACATAATTCAAAGCAAATTAATAAAAATAAAATAAAAGCATTGACAAAAATCATACTACTTATTGTCTTCCTCCTCGAGGTACGATAGATTTTGAGCTGAAAGATGGACGGGAAGATCATTTGTAAGTCGATAAGGCGTATCACAATCCATCAATTCCGAAAGCACTGTGTCGTCCAAAACGGGTTCGACGACTGGATCCTTAATGTGGACAAGTGAGAACGCATGCCACTCGTCCTTTAAGATCATATTGTGAAGTATCATGCACGTATATGTCTCGCTAATAATCTTATTCACCGTCATATCATGCATGGGTCTCCTAAGTATGCCCCATTTTCCTTTTAGGACACCAAAAGCCCGCTCCACATATTTTCTTACCCTTTCTTGCAACTTCTTGAACTTCCTTACGTTTGGATCGACGGGATCTGGAAACGTTTTCAAAAACGTTGACTAAGTAGGGTAGATCCCATCAGTTAAATAGTATACACGTTTGTATATGTGTCCATTTACTTGAAATGGACACTTAGGTGCAGTTCCATTCCAATCAGCGAGGTATAATTGAGACTGTTGGAGACGTTGATGTCGTTTAGTGAACCGGGCGGTCCACGATACGTATGCCAAAACTATAAATTTTGTGATGTGACCCCTCAACCATGACCGTTGGGTATTGGTTATCACCTCTCATATATTGGCTTCGTAACGCTATGGGACACATCCCCCACACAAGATGCATACCATCTATGCTATCTAGCATCCCTGGGATTTGGTGTTTTTCCTCGTGGTTTTTGTATAAATTCATTACGTCGGTGCTTGTCGGCCTACAAATGTACTCATCACCATAAAATTGGTGAACGACGTTGCAAAAAAATTGTAGGCACTCTCGCGAAGTCCTTACAGGCATTTGTAAACACTTGTCGTTCTCGTCGGGAGTATTACCAGTCGCGAGTTGTTTAATGGCAAATGTAACTTTATGTATCGCCGTACAACTCTGTTTGTACCGCCCATCATATCCCTCTTGACACCAAGGATATTGTCCTTCAATATCACCAACAACTTTTAGGAATAATCTTTTTGACATACTAAAACGGTAATAGAGTGTTTCTGTTAGTTCATATGTATGTGGCTTCCGTCAGCATTGAGTCTTATTTTGTACTGTGTATGTCTTTTGTGTATATGTATGTAATTGTATGTATGTTTGTATAACGACAAACCAGGGAATGGCGCATAACTGTAAAAGTGAAGTCCGACGGATGTCAGATGTCATCTGATCGTATGGCCATCCGATCGGATCACCATCCGATCGGGTGACACTTCCCCTCCCTGATGTTTGTCTATAAATAGCAAGCTAGGACTTGTCATTTAGAACCTTTTGCTGATCTTGAAAGGAACCTCTTCCAGTCTGAGATTCTACCGGTGCTATTGTACTTTCATAATCATTCTAATAGAAAATCAGACGAGTTTAAACGTTGAATCTGTTGTTGTTGATTCTGTGACACGATCAAGGGATTCCACACCTTGATCCTGATCGATCCAACCACATTCCAGACGAACAGATCCTGATTACAACGGCCTAACAAGTGGTATCAGAGCCACAGGAGGTTGAATCAGAGACGACAACTGCAAATTCACCGGAATTTCAGCACTTTTCAGCCGATTTCTGTCAAAATTCACCGGAATTTTTGACAAATCTCTCATCTTCTACCTTATTTCTTGCTGTTCTTGCTTTTTCACATCTTAAAACTGAGAAAACTCAAAATTGAACCTGAATTCACGGTTAAAATTGGATAAAAATCATATCAAACGAATCAGAATTGTTCAAAGATCAATCCTTCAAATTTTCATAGAAAAATTCCAAGTAAAACTGAATCAAATCAAGCAAAAACCATGTTGAAAGTTTCGATCTTGCTGACGTCATCCACCCGATCGGACAGCTATCCGAACGGATTGGCATAGACTGTTCTAGATATTTTGCTTGCTGACGTCATCAGTGTCAATCGATCGGATCACCATCCAATTGGTGTAGCATTGTTGATTAAAGTTTAGTTGTTGACATCACCATTGTCACTCGATCGGATCACCATCTGATCGGTGAAGTGTTGAGGTTTAAATTTTCAAAAGCTCTTGAGTCACTCGATCGAACGACCACTCGATCGGATCACCACCCGATCGAGTCGTCATCCGATACTTGAGCTTATCTGTTGATTGTACTTGGTTGTGCTGTCCGATCGGATCACCACCTGATCGGATCACCACTCGATCGGATCACCATCCGATCCAAGTGCATCAGTTTGAAAATTTTTAAACTTGTGAAATTTTTTCTAAGTGTTTGAAACTTTTTCAGGTACTCAACAATGGGAGACAAATTTCTTAATCCGTTCTACGATGTGTTTGCATACAACACCGGGGAAGCATCAACAAATACTTCCAACGCTAATCCAAACCCAAAGAAGGCGATTGCTGATTCGCTCAGTGTAGACAACGCTTACGGTACTTACAACAAGCCGCCGAAGCTTATGGCGATCGAAGACTACAACAGGTGGGCGAGCAGATTCGAGGATTGGTTGAAAGCATTTGCATATCAAAGCTGGAAATGTATGAGAAACATTTTCGATATTGGAAGGCATGACTATGAAAATCTAAGTGATACTGAACAAGAAACATTTGTGGCCGAACAAAAATGTATAGCTTTGTTGCATCAATCTTTAGAGATGATATTATTTCATTAATTAGTTACATAAATGCAAAAGATTTGTGGGCCAAGTTAGAGAATAAATGTATTGGAGGAGCAGATATTGTTAAGAACAAGAAACGTCTGCTAAAGAAAGAGTTTGATTTGTTTGCGTGCATGAAGAATGAGAATGTGTTGAAGATGGTTGAGCGTTTCTGTCACCTAAAGGTAGAACTTTCAAGATACGGTATTGTAGTGACTGAAGAAGAAATGGTCGAGAAACTGCTTGAATCTTTACATGAAGAAAGGGATTGGCAGTATTATGGGTTGGTTTTGAAGAACACCATGAAAATGTCGGACATGACTGTTGATTGGCTGATAGAAAGGATTGAGATCCTTGAGCTTGAAATTAAAAAGATGAACAAAGTCAACAACACCCCGTATCAACAAAACGTTGATCTTTACTACAGGGGCAGCATGATTCCGAAGACTACTTCACCAAAAACTGCATTCTCAGCTGAGAGCTCGAACACAGTCACTCAAGAAAGACAATGCAGCAGTTCAACACCGAGTAGTGGTTATCATGGGGGTTCTTCTTCATCCGCTCCAAGTCAGCAACAGCAAACCGTTCCTAAAAACATGTTTCAGTGTAACATTGCAGTGAACTTGAATAATGCATTCCCTCTTGAAAGTGCTTATGGCAAAGGAACTAGAGCTAGATTCCAAATCTGCGTCTAAGTCAACAAATAAGGTCAGTTGTAGTGGTATAACAAATGAATCAGGTAAGACTGATGGAGTTAAAATAGAAAGTGATTGCAAAAATTGCACGAAGCAATGCAAAGTTTGCATCACAAATGCATATCTCACAACGAAAAAGACCGAAGAACTGGTTGAGAAAGTCAAAGTGGTTGAAAATTAAGTTTTAAGTCGAGACAAATTGATAAGAGCTTCAAATGAGAGAATAAAAGAATTAACTGAGAAAATTAAAAAAGATAAAACTGACGTAGAACGATCTAAGAAAGAAAATGAAAAGTTAATTCATGAAAACATAAACATTTCTGAAAATTTTGAAACGCTAAAAAGAACTGTTAAAGATTCTGACGAGCGAAATGGTAAAACATTGAAAGAAAATCTTCAATTGTCTGGAGTTCTTCAGGTAAAAGAAAGACAAATCAACCAGCAGTTGGATGAGATTGCAAATCTTAAGCTTCAGTTTCAGGAAGCTAAGATTGAAAATGAAAGAATCACATTGAAATTGAACAGTTACAGCTCCGCGAGCTTTGTTCTTCAACACATAGTTCCTAAACCCATTGGAAAGAACAAAGCAGGTGAAGATGTATACTCGGACGAAACAGGGGTTGGGTATCATCAAGTTCCACCGCCTGTGTTAAACAATTTTTCAAAGAAACAGTCCGGGTTGGATAAAATTTCTGAAACAAATGAAAAATCAGATGTTGAGAAACTCCCAGAAACAATCGATGTCACATTCACTTCATCATCAGATGAATATAGTATTCAGTCTGAAGTCGTAAAAAATGTGGTTGAAAACGTTTTAAAATCTGACAGCGATTCGACTGAAGACGAAGAGTGTTTTCTGAATAACTACATTCCAAAATCAAAATCCCAAAACAACTCAAGTGATGGACCTACTCTTGTGATGTACAAGATATGTGGTTCTGATAAGTTGTATTCTGATCTTGAATTTCCACTTGAGAATGTGAATGTTGACAAGTTAAAGAATGTTTTCAAATTGGTAGAAATCGATGTTTCTGAAATTGAGGGTTTAAAGAGGTCCAAAAGGCAACTGAACTTTGAAAAAGATTAATCTTACTACAAGAAACCTGTTGTAACCCCACGTTTTAATAACAACAACCAAAAGAGATAGTCGGGAGGTTATCAGGGTGGTAAGAACAATCAGAAAAGGAATTTTTAAAACAAAAGGTTTGTAGAAAAGAAAGTGTTTGTGAAAAGCTCGAGTTCACATTCCGAGCAAGAATCTGAAATTTTTTCAAAATCAAATGAAGAATTCTTTGAGAAAAAGGCCTCACAGCTTCAGACTGAAGGCATAAGTCGGGAAGTTGACACCCGCACATGCTTCAAATGCAATGAAGTTGGACACATTGCACGAAAGTGCACCAACTCGAAGCCTAAGTCTGTGGTTGTCAAGAGTCCAAGAAAGAAGAACGATGTCAAAGGAAAAGCTCCAATGTTTGTTGAGAAAAAGATTTTGAAGAAGGAAAACATCAAAGTTAAAACTGAATCTGTAAAAGAATCAGTAAAGAAAACTGATAAATTTTACAAAAGAGTCGCTTCTTAACAACAAACTTGGAAGCCAAAATCTGAAGAAAAGACATCAAATGTTCAAAAACCAAAGGTTTTTGAGTTTGCAAAACAATCATCTTCAACTAAGAAGATGAATGTACCTTTGGATTATTTTGAGAAGTTGGAGAAACAAACTTCGACCTCACCAGGGAAAAAGTATGTTCCGAAAAAGGACCAAACATCTGGTCAACCTCCTAAAAATGAATTCTTTTTGTATAAAGAGGTTGAGGTTGGATTTGAAGAAAGCTTGAAAATGAATGACAAGAATTTCCCGCCATTGTACACCAAAACCACACACCTAAACGTCAAGCTACCTGAGTTGAAAGAGGCTTGGGTTGCTTCATTTTCTAACTAAATGCTTTGAAATGTGCAGGAGCTCCCGAGATCTATCTCACGCTGGATTATGGATAGTGGAGCATCCAGGTACATGACGGGAAGAAAAACCCTGTTGTACGATATTAGAGGGTTTAACAGTGGTTACGTCGGTTTTAAGTAATTTGATA
Organism: Helianthus tuberosus; assembly: GCA_030545235.1. NCBI lineage: Eukaryota > Viridiplantae > Streptophyta > Magnoliopsida > Asterales > Asteraceae > Helianthus > Helianthus tuberosus. Next base: position 20,361 of record JARYGA010006373.1, read on the forward strand.
ATTAGAATATGTATAGTTGTGTTGTAGAACAAAAGTTGTGTTAATTGAAGCGACAATGTTCGTTACTTGAATTAATAAGTTAAGAATCAGCTAGAAATCGTTTGGTAGTCATTATAATGAAGGAATTTCATTAATGAGCCAAACGGGTCGAATAATGGTGTAATTATAGTGTTAGTGTTTTAATAGTTAGCATTGGCGATAACAATCACAAGAGCATGAAGCCATAAGATTGGTAGAGAAATGCCGGTGATAAGAATCCCCGGAAGTTGGGTAAAAGGCGCCTTATGTTTACTATTGAAATGGTAGCAAAATGGGTGTGAATAGAATGGGTCGAACAATTGTTTAGTGATTTTTAGTCTTTTGATCCATAAATCAAATTTTAGGTATGATAAATGTAATAGACACGTCGGTAATGAAATTACAGACGTATAGGAAAAAGAATCACCTAAAACGGACTTACGGATCAAAAGTTATGGAAATTGAAGTTGAAATTTGGAATTTCCGAAACTGGCAGTAAATGCAGGTCAAAAACCTGCACCTGCTGGAAAATGGTATCCCCCGCACCACGCGACAGGATCACTTAGATCCGGCGCGACACGCGACAAGTTGAGAAGGTTCTGGCGCGACACGCGACAGGGCAAAAACTGAAATTTTATTTTATTTTTGACGATTCGATACTAGAACTTGTTTATATGCATTATATTAATGTCAAGACTAACTTTTTAAGTGGTTTTGACTTTAGGTAATGATAGGATCTTTCCGCATGGCGATCAAGCATGTTATCAAGAACCGAACACGAACTTTTTAAGCTTACGCGTTAACTTAACTTTGTCTAGACAATGATTTTGATGTTAACAAATTGCTAATCATGTTATGAATGTTTAAACTAGTCGGTAGTTGACTAGTATGTGATTACTCTAAAACTATGATTTTGTATTTATGTTAAAGTGAAGTACTTTTATTATAAAATCCTGCATATTTTCATTAAAATCGAATAGAAATTAAACGGTTGTTACAATTAAGCAGTCTCGCTGATGATATGCCGATAGGTTTTTGCACACTTAGTAGATTTTTCGGGATATAAACCTAAATTCATAACTTTCTTATTACGTGGGGAACATCTCTCGGATATATAGGTAACCCTTGAAATCTTGTTGAAGGGCTTTCTATTTCTGACATACTAGGTCTTTGTGCGTGATGATATCTGGGGTATTATACCGGGACTTCTGATTTTGCGGAAGCAATAGCCTAGTCCTCGTATAATACTCTGCATTGCTTTAATCTTAAAGCCTACCCTCAACATAAAAAATGATGAAACATTGAAAAATGCTAATCATGTGCTGTTGAAGAAAAGATCCCCAAACGGGACACACCAAAAGTCGAGCCATCATCTCTTTGTCTGAACGGAAGTTCTAACCTGAGCTCTCATGGCCTCACATTACTCGTTACAGATATCATTAGTGCACATTCACATGTAAGACTGAATATAGTAGTCTGGCTACGAGAGTATATTTTGAGGTGGGACACGCGTATAAGTTAAGATCTTAAAACACTAAATCGTATCCTGATTAATTGAAATTTGTGTAAAAATTTAAAATGGATGAGTATATCGGCAATCTAAGCGAATTGTTTAATTCTTAGTGTGTAATTAGCTCAATGGTACTTGTAGCTTGTCGGTAGCTGATATGATCCCCTAACACACTCACCAAAAATATGTTTGTAAATAGTTACATTTACTGCTTTACATTTACTGCATTTCATTTCAGTGTTTAGTTTCAAAAACCCAAAAAGATTTTATAGTTTTATAGTTTAAAATTTCTTTAAAATCCCAAAAAGATTTTACATTTCTGCTTTAGTTTTGTGACAAACCGAGGTGGAAAGCGGATCTTCAGATTCTGAGAAGTGAAGCGGGGCAGGAAAGTTTCTGAACTGGACAACTGGGTTGGGAGCTAATCTGAAAATCTTGAAAAATTCAAAAGTCAAATCAAGTTCATTAATTTGATACTTGAACATTTTTTATAAAAATGAGTTTGAAAAGTTTGAACAAAATGTCAGTTTGATTCGTTTCAAGTCAACCAAGGTCATTAACTTGGACTTGGTAGACAAATTAAGTGTCCAGGGTCATTAACTTGGACCTAGATACTTAAGTGGATTTCTAAAAACTGGACTAAATTTGATAAAATGTCAAAAGGTCAAAAAGTCAAAATTCAAAAAGTCAAAATGAGAAGAGATTGGATCGAGTGGCAATCTGATCGGATGGCAATCTGATCCGATGGCCATCCGATACATGGTCACCGTATAAATAGATGGTCAATGGCTTCAGTCAAACTTTTACTCGATCGGGCGACCATCCGATACTCTCTCACACTCTTACTTTTCTGATCTTGATTCTTCAATCTTTCCTTCCACATTTCATTGGTTTGTTGGCATACTCAACTTTCACAATGGGCAAGGTAAGATTTCTGATTAAATTGATGTTTTTTTTTATGATTATTCATGTGTCGGCGACTATCGATCTTTTAATCTTAGATCTAGGCAATTTTAGAATGTTTTGATAGAAATCAAGCATAGGGTTTTGTTCACGGGCCTTAGATCTACAAGTTTACCATCTCAATTTGTGCCATAACATGTTAAAATCCATAGAATCGTTGATTAATGGTGTCAGCTATCAGAACTGTTATTGTCAAATTAAACCCAAAATAAGCCGAACTAGAAAGAGATGAACATAAGGTTTTGATCGCATAAGAATTCTCTACATGGATCTATGTTCAATTTGATGTTTAACTTAGAAAAAATTTTGATGTTCATGCCACATTCAAACTGTTCTTCAAATGTTCAGGGATCGAGTGGCAACTCGATCGGGTGGCAATCCGATAGAGTGGGCATCCGATCCACTGCATCTTACATGTTAAAATTTTGTCTAAGTATTTGTGCATTGGAACTTGTGCCTTTATTTGTTACAAGTGTTGTTTGGATAGTTTGGCAACTCGATTGGGTGGCAATCCGATCGAGTGGGCATCCGATCCATGGCACTTCATGATTGAAAATTGTTCTAAGTACTTACCTCGATTTATGTGCTTTTATTGTTCATAAAGTGGTTTGGAAAGTTTGGCAACTCGATCGGGTGGCAATCTGATCGAGTGGCAATCCGTTCCAAAGCACTTGCATTAATTGATCTTGTGTATGTCAAAGATCGAGTGGCAACTCGATCGGGTGGCCATCCGATCCTTATCACTGTGTTTTGAGGAATGTGCAACCTTGTTTTAAATCGAGTGGTAATCCGATCGGGTGGCCATCCTATCCTCATCACAAAACGACAAAAACTACAAGTGTTTAAAATATGTCAAGGATCGAGTGACAACTCGATCGGGTGGCAATCCGATCGGGTGGTCATCCGATCCATGGCATTCTATCTCAAAGGTTGACTTGTCAAAAGGTGCTTTTGCTTGTCACATAGATCGAGTGGCAACTCGATCGGGTGGCAATCCGATCGAGTGGTCATCCGATCCACATGCACCTGACTTGTCTGTTTGTTCTTTCTATGAAGATGGTTCACTCGATCGGATGGCAATCCGATCGGATGACCATCCGATCCTCTGTACTATATAGAGTGTGTCTTCCCAGAGTTAGAAAATTTTTTATATATTCAAATTTTTGATACTTGTGTCATTATGTCTCAAACTTTGTGCAAATGATAACGTCGTTTATTCTTGCAGGGAAGAGCATCAGATTGGGATAAATCTCATAATATTTACTGTCTGTTGGATGCACACTATACGGACAATACTCTGTTTGAAGTCATAGCAAAGTTTCTGAGAGAAAGCAAGATTCATAAGGCTTTAACCGATAATACTAATGTATATGAATCACATGTTAGGAGATTCTAGAGTTTAGTAAGATATGAGTAGAATGAAAAGATGATATGTTCTGCTGTTAGAAAGAAGGACGAGAATGGACAGGATGTAGACTTAGAGATTAAGTTTAATGTTGGAAATCTAAGACGTGTTCTGGATTTAGGAGACTGTGATGATGATCCTACCATTATTCCTGAACGATTGTGCAAAGGTTTATGGTGTAGAATGGAGTTCATAGGACACTTAAATGGGAAAATGATTAAAACCATGTTTAGTAAGCCTTAAAAGTTCATGATCCACTGTGTAGTACATGCTTTATCTCATAGGAAGGGAGCTTATGATGAAACTTCTGATTATATCATGAACATTATAGCTTGTTTGGTGCTGAATAGGCCATACAATGTATCTAAGGTTATATTTGATCACTTAGTAGACAATGTGAGAGCTGGAAGTGGAAAGTACATCATGTATCCCAAGTTCATTCAGATGATGATTGATGATCAGTTCAAAGACCTTCAAAAGGATGATGATGATATTCTAGGTCTGAGAAACATGACAGCTGATACTATTAGCAGACTAGCTAAAGGACCTGAACCAAGAACAAGGAGAATGATCTGCAGGATTAACAATCCAGCATATGTTGCTCCTGAGAATGACGCATGGAGACATGACAATAGTAACTCTGAGAATGAAGATGACAAGATGAGTGAAATGGTTGAAAAGAAGCTTCGTTATTGGTTTGCGAAAGATGGCAAAAGAAAGAGAACTCCGAAGACATCCCCTGTTGTACCTATTCCAGTAGTATCTGCGCCGAAGATTGTTGTTAAGGGTATAGTGAAAGGGGGAGTTATAAGAGAAGCTAGAACTTTAAATTGTTATATTATTCTAATGAATACTTCAATGTCTGTTTTGCATGGCCTTTAAAAGAATCACAACAAAGGTTAGTTGATGAACCAGTGTTGGAACCATCAGAAGTTATTCAACAAGGAGCTGATTTATTGAAACATTCACTTGAAAGTTTTCTAAAGAAGAATGAGGAAGTGTCTGCTCAGAAAGATCAAAGTGCAAGTATTCAAGGAGAAGGTGTTAAAGAAACAGAGCCTGAAGGTGTTGTTCGTGATGATTCAAGTGAGGTTGATGATGAATCAATGGAGACTGAGACAGAAATTGATATGGCAACACTTGGTCGTGGAAAGGTTCAAATGAAAAAGAAGCCTCAAAAGAAAAACAAAGGATCTGATGATGAAGATACTACTTATACGCCAACTGGTGAAGAGAAAAATAAGTTGAGAATAAAGCGCAAAGCAGTGCAAACAGGCGTCATTCCAAGGAACGTCAGAGCAAGAAAAGGAGGTGCTTCGATGCCTGAAAGTCAAAGTGGAAAAAGTGAAAAGCACATGGCATCTTCAAAAGTCCTAAAGCAATAAAATTCCAACATGTTGAAGTTCCTAAAGAACCAGAGGTACAAAGCGTTGATAAGCCCGAAGCTGAAGCTCAAAAGAATATTGGTGATGATGATTATGTCGAAGTGAGTGTTCCTCCAGCACCACCTCCACCAAAAAATCTTGATATTCCTGAATCTTCAATGCCAAAGAATACAGTTTTTCCTGATATATTTGAAGGTTTTCCTAACATTCTAGGTGAACTCAAAGATGACTTTATTATTGGTGAAGAATTTGATATGTTTCATGATACTTTGATAAAAGAGCTGAAGAAGAAAATGAGCTTTCTGGAGAAAGAAAAAGAGAAAGCTGAAGCAGATCGTGATGCATTGAAGAAACAAGTTGAAGAATTGACGAAAGTTAATGAAGAGATAAAGACTGTCATGATCAAGCAACCAAAGAAGATAAAGAAAATGCAAGATGATGTTCATGACAATACACAGTTGTTTGAGCTTCTTTCAGCAGAAAATGTTGAAATGCATGAGAAAATGAAGAAGCTGCAAGTGGTGAATCAGATGCTGAATAGCTTGTTAAGTGATCTTCATAAAGCAATGTCAAATGACATGAAAGCAATGAAGCTTGAGATGGAAGCAATGAAGGCTGATAAAGTTATGAAGGATGAACAGCTCAACATGCTATACACAGTGATGGAAAGTCATTTGGGCATCGATGTTCATTCTGTCTTCAGTAAATTGAGATAAAAAAGGCCGAAGAGTGAAGGATTGAAAGAGAAAGAAGGTTAGCTGAAGAAGCAACACAAAGAAAGAAGCTATCATTGATACTCAAGAAGCTGGAGGATCTTCGAGTCAAGTTGATGTTGATATGGTTGATGTTGAAGCTGATCATGATCAAAGCTTCGTTCTTGGTGATTCTTCTCTTCTATCTTACAACTTTGAAGATATTGTTCACCGAGTGCAAGTTACTCAAAGGAAAAAGAAGTCGAAAGAACAAAAAGTGTTATTGTTATGATGGAAAGAAGATGAGAACGTAGTTGTAGAGGAAGAGGAAGAAGAGAAAGAAGATGAAGAGATGGATTACTGGATGGATCAAATTGAAAACTATGATCCGATGAATGATAAAGATGATGATGAAGACCAAGGCTCGTCTGGTTTACTAATTGTGAATCCTTCAATTCAACAGAAGATTGATGATCTTATGAATGACGAGATCAACGAACAAGAGGAGGATCAACATCAAGAGTCTTCTTCGTCAGGCAAACAACATGTCGACCAGGTATTCCTCACGCAACCAACTGTCATATATTTACATGCTCGTTTTGAGGGGGAGTTAGAGGTACCTAGGTCAAGGGCAGAGATGTTAGAAGAGTTGGGATTAGACGATGGCAGATTTTAGTTTGATATAGAAGATGAGATACCTTCGTCACCTGAGAAGGTGTATGAGTTTAAGTATGCTCAGGAAGCTGATAAGTATAATGATGTGATTACTGAAGAAGCCTCCAATTCGTCTGATGAAGAAACGGATTTTCATTATGCTGGTGTTGATGAAACGTTTCCTTCACTTGCTGAAATGTTTAAAGATCAGAATGAAGACGAAGTCAGAAGGAAGATTGTAGAAAAGATAACAACTGAAGGTGTTCCGAGAACCATTCCAAGAGAAAATCTTGCAGAAGAGAGGAAGAAGTGGTTCAAGGTGATGCCTAAGGAAAGAAAGTTTATAAGGCTGCTACAGTACTTTAGGCATGATGCTAATATTTCTTGGGGAGACATCTTGTCTTGGGGCTATCTAGAAGATTTACAAGTGTATGCTATTAGACGGGAGCAAGGGGTACAGTACTTTGAGTTTCTAGCAGATATAAAGACCCTCCTGTGGTGGGATGTTGATGAATTGGTCCAAACAAAGAACATCAAGCAGTTTTATCATGGTTTGGATGTGAAACAACACGACCAACACTTGTGGGATTATGTGAAGCAACAAGCAAAGGCAAGATATCCAGATTGGAAGTCTCGGTATCCAAAGCATATTGTTACTATCTTGGAAAATGGTGAGAAAGATATTACTTTGGATGTCAAGCCGCAAAGGTGCTTAAAGAATATGCCACTACGTGCAATGGAATAAGACTTCTTTGAAGATTTTCAAGGGTGGTTATATAATGAAAGCACAACGGAAGCGGTAATCTCTTTGTTTGACAAGTCCACTGGAATGTCTAGAAGGATCAGCGTGTTGGATCCTATGTGGCTTGTTAACTGCTCGAAGAAGGATATCGACTGCTTCTTCTATAACAAGATTGTATACGAGAAGCGTGATAAAGTACAAGCGATGCAATATCAGAAGATTGTGGATGTATGCTTTGCGAAAGACATCAACTCTGGAAGGTATTGGAAATCTAAATGGAGAGATCTAGAGATTGATGAATTCTTGAAGAAGTACAAGCGTGAACAGAGATTCAAGGCTATTGCTGAGAAAGCTGCAAGGCTTGGTAGGTATAAGCTTGTGAAACCACCTCCAACTAACAAGACACGGATCGAGAAGGAAGAAAACAAGATCCCACGATGGGATAGAAAGCGCGACGGTGATCCAGAGTACAGAAAGTTCTGGAATGAAGTTGGTAGGCCGCTCAGAAGAAAGATGCTGGAAGAAAAAGCAGAAAAGAGATGACAGAGGGCTAAAGAACGAAGGTGCAGCAGGAAAGATTAAAGACTATGCTGGAAGGAACTACAGCTACATCCAAGGGGGAGTCTGTTAGTTCATATGTTGGTAGCTTCCGTCAGCATTGAGTCTTTTTTTGTACTATGTATGTCTTTTGTGTATATGTATGTAATTGTATGTATGTAGAAAGACAAACCAGGGAATGGCGTATAACTGTAAAAGTGAAGTCCGACGGATGTCAGATGTCATCCGATCGGGTGACACTTCCCCTCCCTGATGTTTGTCTATAAATAGCAAGTTAGGACTTGTCATTTAGAACCTTTTGCTGATCATGTAAGGAACCTCTGCCAGTCTGAGATTCGACCGGTGCTATTGTACTTTCACAATCATTCTAATAGAAAATCAGACGAGTTTAAACGTTGAATCTGTTGTTGTTGATTCTGTGACACGATCAAGGGATTCCGCACCTTGATCCTGATCGATCCAACCATGTTCCAGACCAACAGATCCTGATTACAACGGCCTAACAGTTTCATCATCATACTTTGGGTTATTAACAAAATAATCGTTCATAAGATTTTCGTTACCTTCTGCGCGATCACGTTTGTGGAGTTTTTTTTGGCATAGACCGACGACGGTGCCGTGTCTTCCACTTCGAGTTCCTCTAGCTTTTCTACAAAATAAAGTAAGCTACAATCGTTTGAAAATCGTCTTCGTAATCGTTTGTCGGCAAGTAAATACCCAAGTCTTCGTATGAGTGATTAGCCATTGAGAAAAAGATTGATGAGAATGAAAATGAGTAAGAATTTAGTGAGAATGAGATGGTTTGAAAAAGAGATGGTTATTTATAAGGTTAAAAAAATAAATAATTTTTTTTAATGTAACGGTCATATGACCGTTGGAAGTCAACAACCAACAACGAATTCATCAATCTCAAGCCGCTACTCAAGCTGGATTAGAATACTTGCATGCCTAGGCGGTGTGCTGGCTCGGTTTCGAAGCCGCAATCCCCCTACCATGGAGTGCCCTGGGTGGCCTAAGCTCGGCTTCGCCCCTGGCAGTATCACGAGTCACACTCGGTCATCTTCAATGATTTTGCCAAGTACCAACATAAAAAAATGTTGTTTGTGCACCCTTAGGAATAAAATTATTAGAGTAAAGAACACTTGTAAATTTGGGTATTTTTTCTATCCAGCATATAATTAATTTAATCAGTATAACGAGACACTAGATGTATATTTTAACGTTGGTTAGTGTAAACCATGTTATTGATACATAAACAACAATGATCATATATGCATATCATTCTAACTAGAATTGAGACACGTCGCAATGCGGCGGGGATTCTTTAGTTATAACTAAGTTGATTTAGGACCCGCATGCTATGTTAAACCTGTCGAACGAGAAAAATAGACGATGTAAAAACGTTCACCCACTACGCATGTTGCGTCGTGTTAACTCGCAAACTTTAGACCAAAATGTAAAAACGTTAAACCAAAGACGCACGTTGCGATGTGTTAAGTTACAAAATTTAGAACCAAGCATAAAACGAAAAATTTGCGAAAAATGAAAACTATAAAGGACCAAAGTTGAAAGTAAAAAAACTTGCGAGGATAGATTGCAAAAGATAAAAAGTTTTGGGTTAAAAGTAATTTATGAAATACTTTTTGGTGAAAAGTAAAAAAATTAATTTTTTTTTGGAAAACCCCCAAAGCCAAGGTTATGACAACCATATGCATAACCATTTTTTTAGAAAACCCCCAAAGCACACCCCTCGTTGCGGCGAGGCGTAAAACGGTGTCAAATAGTACTAATGTCACACAACCGTCATCGACCACCAACACTGACTCGACCTAGGATCTGTGTGTTGTGACGAACCTGTCAAACATGAAAAAATAGAGGTAAAAACGTTGAACCACACATGCACGTTGCACCGTGTTAACTTGCAAAATTTGAAACAAAGCATAAAAAAGTAGAACCACACTCGTACGTTGCGTAGTATTAAGTCGAAAAATTTAGAGCTATACGTAAAACGAAAATTTGCCAAAGATGAAAAGTATAAGTGGCAAAAGTTATGAAGTTAAATTGCAAATAATGAAAAATTTTGGGTTAAAGTTAAGAAAACAAATTATGTAGGGTTAAAATTACAAAAGCTAAAACCCTTTGGGTTAAAAGTAAAAAATCAAGTTTAGTTTTGGGTTAAATTTATAAAAACAAATTATGTATGTTTAAAATTACAAAAGCTAAAAATCTTTGGGTTAAAAATAAAAAATCAAGTTTTGTTTTGAAAAACTCTTAAAGCACAAGGTACAAGTGGTTATGCAAAAAAAACTTGCTTATTTATATATGAAATAATTAACTCATGCTATTCCAAGATACTATAAAAGTTTATCTACAATATTTTCGAATTTTGGAATTAGGAATTGTGGTATATCTAACAGGATTTATCATAAATCTCAAGAAGTAGTTATTTACACAAGATTCAAACTATTTATTTTCACGAATTTGAACTTGCATCGGCTTCTCAATCATATTCAACCACCCAAATAATGGATGCCAATAAAGCGTATAATATGTTGGAAAATTAGACCCTTAATCGAACATAACAAACATGAGACTGAACGAACACCGCTCGACTCTTTTATTATAATAAAAAATACAAATTTTCCCATTTGTTCAATCCCAACTTCTCTTTCATTCATTCGTTCTTCGAATGCCTTAAGCCAACCGATACATGTAAGAATATATATATATATATATATAGAGGCCGGTTATCATACAATATGCCTAATCGTACATTACGTACGCTATAACCACGGCCGTCGGATCATCTCAAATAACCCCCGTGTTTAACTATTAAATTAATCAAATAAAGATATATATATATATATATATATATGAAACCGCCAAGGTTAAAATCGTCCATTACGAAATTAAAAAACCCTGATAATCAGCAAACAAAACCTCAAAATCATATCGTAAGATTCTTAATTAAATCCGTATTCGAAAATAGAACAACTAATAAAAAATAGATGGATTCTTTTTCACCAAATCCTTCTGCGAATTGAACTTATGCTGAATTTGGAAATTCAGAACTGAAACAAATCGATGGACGACAATCGAAGAAGATGATGCAGGGTGAAAATCAAATAAGAATATGCGAAATACATAACAAACATGCGAAAAACACTTCAGACAAAAAGAAAGGATGTGTTTTTTTGTAAAGTTTACGAATTCATATAACATTATATGCGAAAAACACTTAAGATGTCATATAATGTGCGAATTCATGACATTACACCTGCGATTTCAATAAAAAAGTTAATAATCTTTGAAATTTCTTATAGTTTGCGAATTCATGCTTTTACACATGCGATTTCAGAAAAAAAAAGTTAATTATCTTTAGATTTCTTAAAGTTTGCGAATTTGTTTTCGATTCAAATGCGATTTTGAATAAAACACTTAAATACTTTCAAATTACTTTGTCCTAAAAATGCAAAAAAATAAAATAAATACGAAACTTAATAACTAAAATATAAGTATTTTATATAAAAAAAACTTAATTTATTACCGATGTGACTGTAATTTGACATGTAATGATCAATTTTACAATAAATACTACTGAACTTACCACCCTACCTACATAATAAATTTACCATTTTAATATAAAAAAACCCAAATATAACTACCTTCCATATTAAGACATAGAACATGAAAAAAACACACACAACAGACCAAAAAAAATGGCATCTGAAGATTCAGAAAAAATAAAAAAACATTGCAATAAAAGAGCTATTGTCAACTCGCAAGTTGACAGAAATAAGCACCGATGTCACCTCTTCTCATCTGGTTCTTGATGTGTAGGGGAAAATTCTTGAAGAAATCAAGAAAAATCAAGAGATGTGGGAGAGACTACTTGAAGAACCACCATCAAACTTCAGAGACGCAGCTTTGAAACACATAAAGGAGCAATCTCGAGCTGATGACTTAGCCTTCTCTTTCCTGAAAGATGCTCTAAACACTGTGAAGGAGAAGATGGAGTTCAGCTCTGCCGAACGTGACAAAATCTTTGCTTCAAGTAAGTAAAATCCTGTTTAATCGTTTTATGCTTCTAGCTGTGTTAGACAATAACAACTATTTTATATTTTGGGTATGTGTTTTGAACAAATCTTTTATGCTTGCTTATAATATAAAATCGCATGAATGATTCAGACATATTTGTCACAAAAAAAACAACATAACTCAAAATCGCAAGTATTAAAAGTGAAATCGCATACAAGTCTAATTATAAACAGATGCATATAAAATCGCATGTTTATATACTAAAATCGCATGAAAAAATGATATAAACAGATGAATATAAAATCGCATGTGTTTCGTATAAATTCGCATGTACATTTAAAAAAAATTACTCATCCTCATCATCTTCTGAAACCTCCTCCCACTGATCTTCTTCTTCTTCTTCAGATCCATCACTACTACCAATGTAATCTTCAAACTCATCTTCCTATTCGTCGTCTTCGACCTCGTTGTCTTTGTCTCTGGGAACATTTTCAATCTGGACGCCCTTCATCTTCTTTTTTTTGCTTTTTACCTTGTTGTTTGGCTTTCAGAATCTCGCAAGTCCGAATATCATGACCTTTTTCATTGCATACACTACATGTCCTTGACCTTTTCCCTTTGCGGCTGATCATTTGTTCCTTCTTGGATTTAATCCTTTTATACGAGCCACAACCTTTGTTTCTTATACCAGCCGGCACATGGACAGTAGGAGGAGCATTAGTTACTGGTTGTTGATAACCAATCAACTTTGAAAATCGCTCAAATTTTAGATCAAGTTGCTTGGTTATACGACTCTGATCAACTCTCTCTTTAAGCTGCATCATTTGATCCCTCACTAAAACAAGTTGATCAAGGTCGGAAATCAAATTGCTAACCAAATACTCCCCCGTGTGGATGATTTCACGAGCAATCCGTTTAGCCTTGTGTTGCACATCCTTGCCACCCACATTTAGATTGTACTTCACATTTAACTCATTCGGCACCACATCCTTCGTCCATCTCTTCATAACATATTTGTTTGGTATTTCTTTAACACCAAACATCTTGAAAAGAAAATAGATGTGTTTGCATAGCAGCCCATACTGCTCAAAACGCAAACATCTACACTGTGCAGTTACATCATTTTCA